>QRFJ01000598.1:57462-87118 GCA_006176705.1 Cocos nucifera | reverse complement strand
ATGTCTTAAATTTTCAACTCTTGAAAATATGAATTATCATTACCATTAACTCAAGGATGTATCACAGACACTAAATACACATATGTGATAGAAAATAACCCATTTATTTATTATAGTCAAAATTACAATTTTGCCCCTAGAAGTGTATTACAGTGTCAGCCAATTCTGACTTCTAGGGCACATATATCTAACAATCTCCCACTTGTCCTAAAGCCAATTGGCTACAAGTCTAAGTCCCATCTTCTCAAGGTGGGATTCGATCTTCTGCTGGCCCAACGGCTTTGTAAGTGGGTCTGCCACATTATCTGTGGGGTTGACTCTCTTAACCTCAACGTAACCTTTCTCAAGGTAATCGTTGATGAGATGGTATACCGTTTGCTTGAACTCTTCCAGCACAAACAGTCTCCAGATGTCGACTTTCGATCATCTATATCGGACATGAAATCCGAGTCTGTGTATCCTTGAACTTGGAGTTCTCCATTACCAAAGACCAACATCATATCCTTAGTTCTTCTCAAGTACTTAAGGATACATTTCACAGAAGTCCAGTGTTCTTCACCTGGATTTGACTGATATCTGCTTGTGACACTCACAGCATGGGCTATATCAGGTCGTGTACATAGCATGGATACATGAGGCTCCCTATTACAGAAGCATAAGGGATCTTGCTCATGCGTTCTATTTCCTCAGTGTGCTGGGGCACATCTTCTTGAAAGATGAATACCATGTCTGAAGGGTATTAATCCCCTCTTAGAGTTTTCCATACTAAACCTCTTTAGTACTTCCTCTATGTACATCTTCTGTGAAAGTCCTAGCATCCTATTCGGTCTATCCCTATAGACCTTAATTCCTAGAATAAAGGATGCTTCACCAAGGTCTTTCATGGAGAATTCCTTAGACAACCACATCTTGACTGATGTCAACATGGGAATATCATTCCCAATAAGGAGGATGTCATCCACGTACAATACGAGGAAGACAACAGCGCTCCCACTGACCTTTTTGAAAAAACATGGTTCCTCTTCGTTTTTGATGAAACCAAACTTTTTGATCACATCATTGAAACGAGTGTTCCAGCTCCGAGATGCTTGCTTAAGTCCATATATGGACCTTTGCAGCTTGCAAACCTTGTGATCAGTATCACTGGATGTGAAACCTAGCGGCTATTCCATATAGATATCTTCCTCAAGATATCCATTTAGGAATGCCGTTTTCACGTCCATTTGCCATATTTCATAATCGAAATAGGCTGCAACAGCAAGCAATGTGCGGATGGATTTTAGCATAGCTACCGGGGAAAAGGTATCCTGATAGTCAATGCCTTCGCGTTGACTATAACCTTTTGCCACCAGTCTAGCCTTGAATGTCTCCACATTCCCATCTGCACCAATCTTTCTCTTGAAGATCCATTTACACCCAATAGGTACTATACCTTTTGGTGGATCTACCAAGGTCCAGACTTGGTTTGAGTGCATCGAGTCAATTTCTGACTTCATTGCCTCAAGCCATTTCTCGGAGTCGATATCTGATATCGCCTCGTTGTAGGTTTTGGGATCATCACCATGAGCACCATTACCTATGAGGAACATTTCCTCTATATCCTCTGAAATAATACCTAAGTATCTTTCAGGGGATGGGAAACTCTTTCCGATCTACGAGGTGGAGGAGGTAGTGTTCTTATTGGCTCAACCTGATTTGGTTCCACTTGGTCCTTAGCTCGTTCTGCTTGTGAGACTTTCTCATCAAGCTTAATCTGCTTTCCAACGCCACTATCTTGAATAAACTATTTTTCAAGAAATATGGCATGTCGACTCACAATCACATTGTGGTCTTCTGGAATGTAGAAATAGTATCCTAATGACTCTTTAGGATATCCTATGAATCGAGCTCTGAAGGACCTAAACTCTAACTTGTCCGCTTGTTGTCTTTTGACATGAGCCGGACAACCCCAAATTCTGAGATGACTCAGACTTGGTTTCTTACCGTGCCATATCTCATACGGTATGGTAGGAACGGTTCTTAAGAGGGAACCCTATTCAGTAAGATAGATTGAAGTTAATAATGAGTATGTCCCCAAAGAAAATCAGGAAGGTCTGTGAAGCTCATCATGGATCGAACCATATCCAATAGAGTCCGATTTCTCCATTCTGAAACCTCCGTTGAGTTGAGGTGTTCCTGGTGGAGTCCATTGAGAGACTATGCCATTTTTCTTAAGATAGTCTAGGAATTCTCGATTAAGGTATTCACCTCCTCGATCTGATCGAAGAACCTTAATGGAGTTTTCCTAGTTTATTTTTCTACTTCATGTCTGAATTCTTTGAACTTTTCAAAAGGCTTCAAGACTTATGTCTCATAAGGATACACATACCCATACCTAGACAGATCATCGGTAAAGGTAATGAAGTAGACAAAATTGCCTCTAGCCGGCACATCAAATGGGCCGCACACATCAGTATGTACTAGGGCAAGGAGATCTGTGGCCCTTCTCCCCATGTCCAACAAAAGGGAGTTTAGTCATTTTGCCTTGAAGACAAGATTCACAAGTTGGATACGACTCAAGAAGTCAATGGACTCAATAGCCCATTTTTCTCCAATTTTGTTAATCCTATCTTCTGCTATATGACCTAATCTCAGGTGCCATAGATATCTGTCGTTTGGACTATCCCTAGGTCGTTTGGCATTCACGTTTTGCTCGATAGTTAAAAACAGGTACATCAATATGCAACTGATAAAGACCATTAACAAGGAAACCATTTGCAATTTTATTTCTTTCATAAAGAATGTTACAATGGTCCTTAAAGAAGGTGATCACATAACCTTCTTGTGCTAAGCATGAAACAGAAATCAAATTCCTGCTAGCTGCAGGCACATAATAACAGTCTTTTAAAACTAAGTCTAAACCAGATGGTAATCGCAGAGGGTATGTTCCCACGGCCACTGCAGCAACTCTTGCTCCATTACCGACGCGTAGGATCATGTCTCCATCCCTCAGCCTCCTGCTATCCTCAAGACCCTGCATAGAAGTGCACAGATGAGCACTAGAACTAGAGTCAAGCACCCAACTGGATGCAGAAGAAACCATAAGGTTAGACTCAATAACGAGCATACCTCCAGAAGGACCTTCCTTCTTGTTCTTCAGGGTGGCCAGGTAAGTAGGGCAGTTCCGCTTCCAATGGCCGTCGCTGTTGCAATGGAAACACTTTCCTTTGCCATCGACCTTTTTCTTCGGTTCTGCCTTCTTCTTCTTTGATCCTTCTACCTTTTGCTTTTTCACAGACTTCTTTTTCTTTCCATAAGACTTTCTTTTGGAAGAAGTCCGTTCCATAGCAAGAACTGAGCCTTTAGAACCTTTCATAGAAAGCTCAGCGGTAACCAGCATATTCATCAACTCGGCCAAGGAATTCTGAAGTTTATGCATGTGGTAATTCATGATGAATTGCCCATATGCATCAGTCAAGGATTGCAGAATAATATCATTCTGCAAGTCCAAGTCCAACTTCACACCGAGCTTCTCAAGCTCTTCCATGTCCTTGATCATTGTCAGACAGTGATCTTGGACTGACTGCCCATCACGCATCTTAGCCTTAAAAAGTCATTTCGTGACTTGATATTTGGCTGCGCGACTCTGTTCACCAAACATCTCCTACAGGTGAGCCAACATTTGGCGAGCAGTCCCGATATCTTCATGTTGGCGCTGGAGCTCATCAGACATCGAGCCCAACATGTAGTATCTGGCCTTATTGTCTTCGTCAATCCATTTTTCCAGAGACGCTCTCTGTTCAGTGGATGGACGAGCTGGTAAGGTGGGAGGGTCCTGGTCCAAAACATGTGTTAACTTCTCTGAACCCAAAATAATTTTGTAGTTCCTGAGCCAATCTTTATAATTAGGTCCAGTCAGTCTATGTGTGTCTAGGATACGTGCCAGTGGGTTGAACGCAGACATTTTTCTGTAGAGAGTCAAAGATTCTAGTTAGATACTGTAATTTTGACTTGACCAATTTGTTTAGGGATTTTATTTTTAAACAAATTAGCTCCCACTATTTTCTCGGATCCCTACACTCCCTCTGTAGAGATGCGAAAATCTCTGCGATTGATGATTTCTAGTGGGTGGTGCGGTCTCACCAACTGACTCATCACCTCACCTAACAGTTATTGGTGATGGGTTAGCCAATGAGTGAACAACTCTTGTTCAATGATTCTCTAATCATGGTGCACCCAAACTTGGTCTCTAATTCATGAATCTCACCGTATCCGGAATATTGATCCACTCCTTAGTTAAGTCAGACCCACCATTTGCATAGACTGGGTTCCTAATTGGGTCTCTCACCGTATCCAGAATATTGAGCCCAACTCATCCTCCAGCCCATAGCATCCAATGCCTAATAGACATGGTTGCGTCTTCCCGGTGCAACTGAGCCACTGTATCCAGCCGAGAACAATCAACCCCGAGAAGGGCCCGCACGTCTACAATGGTGGAAGACCTCAGACTTAATCTTTTCTTAGGGAGAATTGATTCAGGTCTCATTAAACTAGACTTGGCTTAGTCATAACAATTATGACTAACCTAGTGGCATGGGTTAGCTCGGATTATTGACCACCTCAGATCAGAACTGTGTCAACAGATATGGCCAGGTAAGTGAGACCGGTGGAAGGAATATGCCGTTAACTCGCACAAGAATGCATTCAGGTCGAGTAGCTTCCAATTAAAAACCAGTCGGTCGTCTGTGCCAAACTTACCTTAGACACCAAATTGTTGAGTCAGAACCAATTGGGTTAGCCTACAATCCAGACTCTAACCTCTGAGCCTAATTAGGTCTTGCTTGATCGTGACTCGATCTTGACCCAGACTTAATCCTATTAGGCTGGTTAATTTAAGCATTGTTGATCCCATCTAACCAACTCTTGATTCGGTTTGATCAACCGCTTAGACCTAATTGAGCTACCCAAGCCCGAACCCAGTATTATGAATATGTCTTAGATCTGAAATTCTCAATTTTAGACCTAATTAATATTCCATAAACTTAATTCTTAATTAAGTTGGGTTCATAAACAAAATATGCACAATAAATCCTAGGGTTTCAGGATCTAGGGTTTTGCAGAAAGTAAGTTTTGGGTTTCTGATTAAGGACGAACACGCAGCACCCCTACACGTCATAAGAACACCCCATCGAATGGGAAGAGAGGGCCTTTAAACCCTTCTTCGTTCTTATGACCGGACGGCCAAGAGGAACGCCTTAATCAGGAACATGTAAATCTACAAAACAGTTATAGATCTATATCATATATCTCATATACAAATTTAGATCTAATCAAGGCATATTTTGCATACATCTCATGTATCAATTCATGCATGTTTTCAGATCTAAATTATCTCATAATAATCTGAAAAATTAGATTTAAATTGATCTAATCAAAATAAATTCTAATCTAGATAATTATGTAGAACTATTCTACAATTAGTCTAGTCATGCATCTATCATATCTCATATGATATTTAAAATTAAATAATTTTTATTTGCTGTTTATCAGATGTTATTATAACACTTATAATATCAGAAAACAGTAAATAAGAAGATCTAAAATATGATTTAATCATATTAAATCAAAGACATGCAAAACTATTCTATAGAACTATTCTATTCTAGAACTAGTCATGCATATCTTCATGTTCTTAGATCCAAATCATTTAATTTTAATTTTTCTGATTTCAGATCTGATCACATCTCATGTGACATCTGAAATCACATTATTTTTAATTAAAATAAAATTAAAATCAGATCTAAACAATTTTAGAACCATGGCTCTGATACCAGTTGAAGGGAAATCCTGATTTCCCGGTCCAGGTTCGTCCAGATCTGATTAGATCAAGAGATATATTTCAAAAATTTTTCTCTTGATCTTAATCAGATCTTGATATGTTTCAGATCTGATTCTTATTATTTTAATAAATAAAATAAAATAAGATAAATTAAATCTAATTTAATTTACCTGATTTGGGTAATCCTATTACCCTGTAGATGATCCTGATTGCAGCGGAAGGTTCTGGATCTTAGCCACGCAAGCGCCTGGCCTCTACCGGTATCCACTCGGGTTGGATCTGGAGATCCTCTTCTTCTCTATCACACTCCTCCAAAAATCAGATCTGGATCTGATCTGGAGGATCTTCAAAACTCTTTTGAAGATCTGCAGTCGTCCTTTTGCAGCAGCGCAGCCTTCTTGCTTTTGATCGCCTTTCCTTAATCTGAATCGCACCAAACTAAATCCAAAACCCTTTTGGACGTGGAGAGCAAGGGGAGAAGAGAGTATGGCGTGGAGAAGGAGGGGAGAGGCAGCCTTGGACGTGGGAAATCTCTATTGAATTCACTTTTACTTAGGGTTGGGCGCAGGGTCTTATTTATAGACCTCTTGTGATCCAACTCCTCTTCCTCTCAACCAATCACAACCCTTTGTGAAATCAGATCTAAATCTGATTGGTTGAAAAAGAGACCCCTGGATTCCTCCTTAGAGGGCGCCTAAGACCAGTCAAACTGGATTCTTAGTAGAACTCTGATTGGAATCCAAAAGGGAGGTGGAGTCCTTGTCCAACAAGGACTCCTAGGCGCCTCCTACTTGGGCTCACGCCACCCTTGGCGTGCGCCCTTCTCCTTGCCAGGTTCTGGCAGGGGGACAAGCCCCCACCAGCTCTCCAATAGGTGCATGACATGTGGTCAAAAGTCAAAGGGTCAATGGTCAACGTTTGACCAGTCAAAGGTAGACTTTTGACCAAAGTCAAAGAACAAGAAATGGCAGGTTGACCAAAAATGGCAGGTAATGTCTTACAAATAAGACAACCTATTCCTGACTTGGACAACCTCCAGTCAGACCATATGAAGGCCTCTGATTGAGCACAAACTCCTTTGGCTCAGTCAGGACAACTTATTTATGATAGTAAAAGAAGAACGTTAGGTTCAATCGAGTGCTAGCACGATTTCCTTGAACCTAATTGAATCTCATTCAGATCAATTGAACTAGATCAGTTCAATTGATGATCACCAGATTCAAACCCTTGTTTGTATGACCCAGTTAGGTTCAGTTCTGTATGGTAATGGGATATGTCATGATCTCTATCATAGACATCATCGAAACTCCTTTCGATGGATCAGAACTCTTCTGATTCGAACAGCTAGAATGATCGATCATCTAAATCATTCTAATTGCTCCCAAAATCCACCAGTGACACCTAGCAGTATATGGTGGCAACCCATCAGAGCTGAATGTGAACCTCTTGGTGCAGCTACCTGTGTGATTAAGTTCTTCTATCTTGAGCCCCGATCAGATTAGGGTTAAGGTGAACTCGTCAAACCCTAGTCTCTGTCATATGATGTAATCATTCGATTCAAGTCGAATGTGAAAATCTAAATAGAAACTCTTTCTATTATTTCACTCTACCATGGCCATGGATTTCTGGACTTAATTCTCATGATCATCATAGGGCTGCTCCTCTACCACCGAGGTAGATAGATCCCATCTTGATGCAATCCAGTTCCTACAATGAACATGCTATAGCCAACATACACCTCAGGGTTCCATATGGCTAGGAGACCGAGTAATGGTGTAGTCAAACTATAACACCCTCAAGGTGAACTGCCGATGCATCTCAGGTCAAAGAACCAGACACACTACTACAGCATCGAGTCAGTCATTGACGAGAAGGTAGACTTCCTAATGACTACTCGAGGTGGTCACGCTCAGTGCCCTCGTTCTCTAACGAGTACCTGTACTCTCGCTCCGGTGTCTCCACACCGTAGACTCAAGACTCATCTACTAAAGAGAAGCGATCGTACACCAACCTTCTGGATCAATCACCATCCTCGTGATGATCCTATGGTCGGGAGCTGTTTATGAGTTAATAATGATTATTCATGTCTTAAATTTTCAACTCTTGAAAATATGAATTATCATTACCATTAACTCAAAGGATGTATCACAGACACTAAATACACATGTGTGATAGAATAATAACCCATTTCATTAATTATAGTCAAAATTACAATTTTGCCCCTAGAAGTGTATTACAAGTGTCAGCCAATTCTGGCTTCTAGGGCACATATATCTAACAGTTTGCAGGTTGAACATGCTAGCACATCTAGCAAACCCTAGCACCTAGATTCGAATCGGATTCGAATCAGCTTCCAATTTAGGTTAATTAAGGTTCGATTTGAGCCAAATTGGATTTGGTCTTGAATTGGATCAACCTAGACTGATTGGGCTTTAGATGGGGCATCATATACCAGAATCCCATGCATCAGAGAGTCTCTCTTGCAGGTGGGAAGTCTTTCATGTGCAAGAGTTCTTGGCGCATGGGTTTATGTAGGCACCTACCTTCTTTGACTTTTCTTCCCTTTTCATGCCACGTAAATTTTCATATTGGCATGGACATCAGATATGGGGTGCAGAAGAGTCCTTCTGTAGGTTAAATACTATATTATCTGATTAATATTTGCATGAGAAGGGACTCCTTGCCACCCACTCTTTCAGGACTCCTTGTCGCCCACTCTTCCTTGGTGCCTCTTGGACCAAGTCAAAGTCCCTTGGGACTTTAACCATTCAAAGATTATCTCCATGCCATTTGCTGAATGGGCATCCCATATTAAGGCCATTGGATGGCCTTCTTATCTGATCTAATGGTTGAATATGATGGCGCCAAAAATGAAAGCCCGCGACTCTTCGTAAATAACTTATGTAGAATTAGTCCGAGAGTCCTTCTGCTTTAAGGCACCTCTTGGACTAAGTCTACATGTCGTTATTATCTGATGAGGCATGAGATAGACTAAAGGAATATGAGATAATAATATGGAAAGGGTGTGAGAAATTGTGATGGCACCCCTACGTATATTATAAATAGAGGTGCGAACAAGAGTCTAATGAGATTGAGAAAAAATTATCTTTCTTTCTTACAAGTATTTTCTTATTATCTAATTTTCTTTCTTTTCTTCTCTTATTCAGATGATAAGAAGTCATCTTAAGACAAAGAGATTAGGAAGAAAAATTAAGAAGACAAGGAAAAAACAAAGAAAGGTAAGGAGAGGCAAGGAAGGTGACATAAAGGCTAAGAAAGGTCTTGCCCATTTAATTAAAGTTCTTGTTATTATAATTTTAATTATATAAAAATCAAAGATACTAGTGTCTTGATCAAGTCTTTGTGTAGATCAACATTGGAGGGTGAATACGTGGGCACCTGGTAGAACCCCTGACAGACTGCTGCCGATAATTAGGGTCAATTCAGGGTTTAGCGATTAGAGGCATGTTCAATACTTTCTTTTATATTACAAATGCATGCAATATGATTTAATTGCTAAGAAGGTGGTCCTAGGATTTGGGTTTAGTTTGCATGATTTCATAATTTTTCTTTGAAATCTGTACTTCCATCCTGTACACCATTCCCATTAGTGGTATCAGAGCAAGCCTTATTAGGTTAAATCATATATTGCTTTGCTTGTATTATAATGGCATAAATGTAAATATGATATGATTTTTTTTTATCATGTTATTTATATGATGTGATTATATTTTTATTTTTATAATGAGATTATGATGTCTATATTATTCTATAAAGGTTTTCCTGATATAGTGGAAAGAATTCACTATGTAATGATGGTTGTCCTAGAATAAGTCTACATGTTAATATTCTCATCATAATTAATATTTTCATGAATTTAGGATGTGTATCGAGAACATTTAAATCCCTTTTTAAATTATATTAATTTGTGTGTAATTAACTAATAGCTAAATCAATCTGGATATCTAATTGGTCAGTCAGTGTGTAGGAAAAGTGGTTCATGATTGGTAAAGAGAACATAGTTTTTTAATTGATTCCGTTATCTAACCTGACCAATTTATTGGTATCTAAGAAAAGAAATGGGGGGACTCCCATCTCTCTCCCACTTACCTAGCTGATTCGATAAATTTAATTATGGATTGAAATGCTTAGTGTTATATTCACTACATTAAAGCCTTCCTTCATGCTAGGTCCTTATTATGCCCAGAACCATATTAGTTTTGTTGTGTAACCACAAGATCTATCATGAAAAATGATGTAATATTTATCTAGTGCATTAAGATGCTTACAGCATTTTGAATATACTGCTTTGTTGTGTAACCACAAGAGCAGTTATATTTCATTTTGACTATATAGAAATAAAGGATTCTACTTAACTAAAATATTAAAGTTTGTTGTGCTAACACAAGGCTATTAATGTTTTAAAGGCAAGGTTTTTATTAAGAGTTGTATAAAATGCAATTGGAAAAAGTTTTCTATCTTTGAACTTATAACAGATTTGTTGTGCAACCATAAGACCTTTTATAAGGAATTAGGGTCTTATTCTCACTAAGAAAATCAATTAGAGGGTTATGATTTTTGATTAAATAATGGGAGACATAATTAAATTAAAAGTCCTAATTTAATTATGTATGTCATCATGAGTTGTTTGCTTATGTTTTGTTCTTTATTATATAGATTAAATGGCTTCTTTACTTTCATTGCATTCAATTTTGAATTCAAATAAATTGATTGATCCAAATTATGTGGACTGGCTGAGAAACCTAAAAATAGTACTTAGTCAAGAAAAACTCTCCTATATTCTTGATGCCCCTGATCCTAAGCCATTAGAGAAAGATACTACAGATGAAGATAAGTCCATACATTAGATGTGGCAAAATGATTCCCTTACTGTCAAATGCATCATACTTGCCTCCATGAATAATGAATTATAAAGGCAGCATGATGGCATGGACACTCAGTCCATATTGCTCAATATAAAAGAGCTTTATGGAGAGCAGAGTAGGACTGCTAGATATGAGATATCTAAGCAATTATTCCACATAAGAATGACAGAAGGAACATCCATACAAAATCATATTCTGATGGTAATTGACCTAATTACTTGATTAAGTTAATTAAGTTTTGTTATGGATGGAGAGTTAAGTCAGGATTTGATCCTGCAATCATTCCCAGAATCATTTTCTCAGTTTGTCATGAACTATCATATGAACAAACTGAATTCTTCCTTACCTGAGCTATTAAATATGCTTAAGACAGCAGAAAGTCATATCAAGAAGGATAAGGCTCCTCCTCTTCTTATGGATGGGATCTCCAAGAAGAAGGCAGGCAAAAAGGGTTCAAAAAGGAGGCTGAACCCTAAAGGTGGCATAAATAAGAAGAAAAAGGGGAAGAAGGTCTCTAGATAGATGACCTATTTTCATTGCAGCAAAATAGGTCATTGGAAGAGAAATTGCAAGGCTTATCTTGCAATCATGAAGTCTGGTGCAAATAATATACCAAAAGGTATGTATGAGATACATACTATATTGTCATTAAATTTTTTCATTTCAAACTCTTGGGTATTAGATACCAGCTGTGATTTTCATATCTGCAAATCTTTGCAGGGATTGTAGAAAATTAAAAGTTTGAAGAAAGGTGACTTCAAGCTTTATGGCGCTGGAGGAGAGTCTATCCAAGCAAAAGCTGTAAGGATAAATATATTGAAGTTACCTTCTGAAAAGATCTTAGAGCTTACAAATTGTTATTATATGCCTAAGATCATTAGAAATATTATATTTATACCCTTGCTATTAAAACAAGGTTATAGTCTTGATGTAATGAGCGAAGGTTGCTCGATTAAATATTCTAATGAAAATATTTGTTTTGGCATATTTAGCAATGGTTTGTTGACTCTATGTTTGGATGATAATATATTTCATATTGATGAAAATAGAAAACATAAGAGAGATGACATAAATAATACTTTACTTTGGCATTATCGATTAAGTCATATTAGTGAGGCTAGGATTAACAAGTTATATAAAGAAAAGTTCTTTGATCTTTTTTATTATGAATCATGTCTCATGGGTAAAATGACCAAAACTCCATTTAGTGGACATGGAGAAAGGACAAGTGAGTTATTAGAACTTATACATACGGATGTATGTGGTCCTATGACAACTCAAGTCAGAGGAGGATACTCTTATTTTATAATGTTCACTGACGATTTATCTAAGTTTGGATATGTGTATCTTATGAACTACAAATCTGAAGCCTTTGATAAATTTAAAGAGTATCAAAGTATGGTTGAAAAATAAACTGGACAATGTATAAAAATCCTTCAATTTGATCGAGGAGGAGAATACTTATCTAGTGAGTTTTTAGACTATCTTAAAGTTGAAGAACTTCTCTCTAAATGGACACCTCCTTATACACCGCAATTAAATGATGTAGCTGAAAGGAAAAATCATACCTTATTAAATGTTGGGGATAAATTCCGCTCCCACCGAAGTTCAGTCTAAAGCTTAGCCTAATACAGCCGGTAATCACGGAAGAGCTTCAATCAAAAATTCTCTTTCTAGCAGCCGGATTCATTCAGGGGTCAAACTACCCAGCGGCCAAACCTAGCCGAACTTCTCAGCCGCCAAGCCTCAGCCGAACCTCTTCAACCGACCGAACTTCTCAGTAGCCGAAATCCTTTCAAACTCTTCCAGCAGCCGAGCTTCTATGGAAGCCAAACTTCTTTCGGACTCCTCCAGCAATCGAGCTTTTATAGAAGCCGAACTCCTTCCGGACTCCTCTAGCAACCGAGCTTCTATGAAAGCCGAACTTCTTTCGGATCCCTCTAGCAATCAAGCTTCTATGGAAGCCAAACTCTTTCTGGACTCCTTCAGTAGCCAAGCTTCTACGAAAGCCAAACTCTTTTCGAACTTCTCTAGTAGCCGAGCTTCTACGAAAGCCAAACTTCTTTCAGACTCCTTCAGCAATTAGGCTCCTACAAAAACCAAACTTCTTTCGGACTCCTCCAGTAGTTGGGAGCCGAACTCCTTCCGAACTCTCCTCCAATCGAGTTCCTATGGGAGTCGAACTCCTTCCGGACTCCTCCTCCAGTCGGACTTTTATGAAAGCCGAACTCCTTGCAGACTGTTCCTTCAGACGGATTCCTACAGACGATCCCACTACTAAATGATTATAATTATCATGATAATTATGATTGTCATTTATCAAGACAACACGATCGGCATTTATCAAGATAATCATGATCAGCATTTATCAAGACAATCATGATCGGCATTTATCAGGATGGTTACGACAAGCTCCGTCAATAAAAAAGGATCCTCCAGATATGTTTTGGCTAAGCTTTCTTTTTCTTTCCGAAACTCTACCGAACTTCTCTCTGAGCACTCCATTTTTGTTGGCCAGAAGAGCTAACTTGATCATCGGAGGGTCCTACCGGAGCCACCACCATCGACTCCGGATGGTACTTTATTTTGTAGATGATCGACAACGACCTTGTCTTCCTTGACTCCAGTTTGATCTGGCGTCAACCAAATTCTGCACCAACATTAAATATGGTATGATCCATGATATGCTTCACTGAATTACCTATTTTCTTCTAGGGTCATGCCCTGAAGACCATAATTTACATCTTGAATAGAGTACCTTCTAAATCTATATCTAGTTCTCCATATGAGATATGAAGAGGTAAGGAATCTAATCTTAAGTATCTTAAGATATGGGATTGTCCAGCATATATTAATAGAAATTTTGGACATAAGCTTGATGCTAGATCAGACAGATGTCTATTTATCGGATATCCTAGAGATAGTATAGGATTTTTTTTTCTACCATCCTACTGAATAAAAGGATTTTGTAAGTAGGCATGCCACTTTTATGGAAAAAGAGTTTATCCTAGAAAAAGGCAGTGGGAGAAATATTGAACTTAGTAAAGTTCAAAAAAAATAAATAAAAATTTCTCAACCAAATAATCACATAAAAGAACCAAAACACATAACTCCTATCAGTAGGTCTAATAGAATGCAACTTACACCTATTAGGTACGGGTTCATTATTGAGAATAATGAAGCCCAAGTCATTGAGAATGATGAACCTCTGACCTATATGGAAGCAGTCAAAAGTAAGGACTCTAACAAATGGCTAGCTGCCATGCAATCTGAAATGGACTCCATGCACACCAACAAAGTATGGACTTTGGTGGATGCATCAGAGGATATAAATCCTATTGGATGCAAATGAATTTTTAAGAAAAAGATTGGAGCAGATGGTCAAATTGAAACTTATAAGGCCAGATTGGTGGCTAAGGGTTTTAGGCAAAAACAAGAGATTGATTATGATGAAATATTTTTACCTATTACCATGCTCAAATCTATTCGAATTATGCTTGCCATAGCAGCATACCATGATTATGAAATATGGTAAATGGATGTAAAGATTGCCTTCCTTAATGGTTTCCTTGAGGAAAAGGTCTATATGTCATAGCCAAAGGGATTTGAGATAAATGAAAGACCAAATCAGTTATGCAAGCTTAAGAGATCCATTTATGGATTAAAGCAAGCACAAGGAGTTGGAACATCCATTTTGATGTAACAATCAAAGAGTTTGGTTTCATCAAGAATGTGGATGAACCATGTGTGTACAAGAAGACTAGTAGGAGTACCATAGTTTTCTTGGTTCTGTATGTAGATGACATACTCCTCATTGGAAATGATTTTCCAATGTTGCAATCAGTCAAATTATGGCTATCAAATAAGTTTTCCATGAAAGACTTGGAAGAAGCATCCTATATACTAGAAATAAATATCTATAGAGATAGATCTAAGAGGATGCTAGGCTTGTCCCAATCTAGGTACATTGACTTAATACTAAAAAGATTTAGTATGGATGGGAGTAAAAGTGGTTACTTACCCATGAGTCAAGGCATACATCTCTCTAAAAAGATGTCTCCAAAGACACCTGAAGAGAGAAATAGAATGAATTCTATTCCTTATGCTTCAGCTGTTGGATCAATAAATTATGCCATGTTATGTACAAGGCCTGATGTTGCCTATGCCTTAGGCATTGCAAGTAGATTTCAGGCCAATCTAGGAGAAGATCAATGAAAAGCTGTGAAAAATATTCTTAAGTACTTGAGAAGAATAAAAGATATTTTTTTAGTATATGGTGGTTCTAATCTTAAACTAGAAGCATATTTTGATTCTAGTTTTCAATCAGACCCAGATGATAGCAAATCCATTTCAGGATATATCTTTGTTCTGAATGGTGGAGCAGTGAGTTGGAAGAGTACTAAGCAACCAACTATAGCTAACTCAACAACTGAGGTAGAATACATAGCTGCAAGTGAAGCCGCCAAGGAAGCTGTCTGGATGAAGAAGTTCATCACTGAATTGGGTGTTATTCTTGAAATTAAGAATCCAGTACCACTTTACTATGATAATACTGGAGCTGTTGCTCAAGCAAAGAAACCAAGGTCTTATCATAAATCCAAACACATTCTGAGATGCTTCCATCTCATTCGTAAAATTATTGAAAGATAAGATGTCATCATAGAACGAGTAGATATAAAGAACAACATAGCAGACCCATTCACTAAGGCTTTACCACTACAACTGTTTGATCGCCACCTTGATTATATGGGATTAAAATATAAGGATGATTGGCTTTAGTGCAAGTGGGAGATTGAAAGGAATATGCCCTCAAGCCAATCAAAATTTATTTATTTATTTGGACTGTTCTTTGTCTTCCAAACTCATGTAATGATATTTTAAAATAAATAAAGGCATTTATTTCATCATATGCAGTGTCTTATTATTTATTTAAGATTATGATGAACCCCATAAATTAAACTATGATTTTAGGATTATGATGAGATCATACCAGTGAGACCTAAAATCTTAAAATCCTAATTTAAATATTCCTGGTCGATGGAACATTGAGTTAGGGATCAATATTTTCGATAAGACTAGCACATCTTTTGTATGCTCAGTTGAGAGAGTGATTGATCTCACAATTACTTATGTATGATACTAATACAAAGATGTGGGTGCTCATTAGAGAATGAGTTCACTGAATTGATCCAAGTTGAGAATATCTAATGGAGTCTTATCTACATGTCAATAGATGGTTCTCATGGTGGAATTGTGCATGTAATCCTTTGACCTGAAACTACCATAGAATCTTATATATATGAATCCATATTTTGGTTCATATTCATTCATGACTCAGTCATGTATGGGGTGATCTAGATATGGTAGATTATATATGAAGGTTGTGAGTAGGTTAGTATGGAATCGATCACTCCTGGTAAGAGAAAATCGCATCCTGCCTGCTTCAAATAAATGATTATTCAGAAAGACTTTGATCAAAGCATGATGAAAATAAGAAATGATTTCTAATATTTCATTAAATGAATCATCATCATAAGATTGAATGAGAAATGAATATGATATTTGGTTTGACATATTTCTATATCCAGAGTCATATTCAGGATGCAGGATGATCAAAGGATCTAGTTGCATGATAACTTTCTACTGAAGGATATTTTTGGTATTTCCATCAAAATTTCACATCTTACGAAAAGTCATGATATGTTTCTAGACATCAATCATGTCTTGTGGGTTTGATCAAATTAAAATTTTTAATTTGATCATTAAATTAGAAAGTATTCTAGTTGGTCAAATTGGGTAGGCTAGTTTTGACCTAAATCAGTTTAGTTGAGTTCTAACCAGATTAGGTCAAATCACACCCAAACCCACTACTGGCTAGATGTGGAACCCAATGGGTCATACAGAAAGAAAATTAATTAAGGATCTAATTGGATTAGATTATGTTTGTAGGTTGAACATGCTAGCACATGTAGCAAACCATAGCACCTAGATTCGAATCGGATTCAAATCAGCTTCCAATTTAGGCTAATTCAGGTCCGATTTAAGCCAAATTAGATTTGGTCTTGAATTGGATTAACCTAGACTGATTGGGCTTTGGATGGGGCATCACATACTAGAATCCCATGCACCAGAGAGTCTCTCTCTTATGCATGGGAAGTCTTTCATGTGCAAGAGTCCTTGGCGCATGGGTTTATGTAGGCACCTACCTTCTTTGACTTTTCCTCCCTTTTCATATCGCGTAAATTTTTATATTGGCATGGACATCAGATATGGGGCGCAGAAGAGTCCTTCTGCTTGTTAAATACTACATTATCTGATTAATACTTGCATGAGAAGGGACTCCTTGCCGTCCACTCTTCTAGGACTCCTTGTCACTCACTCTTCCTTGGCGCCTCTTGTACCAAGTCAAAGTCCCTTGGAACTTTGACTATTCAAAGATTATCTCCATGCCATTTTGCTGAATGGGCATCCCATATTAAGGCCATTAGATGGCCTTCTTATCTGATCTAATGGTTGAATATGATGGCACCAAAAATGAAAGCCCGCAACTCTTCATAAATAACTTACGTAGAATTAGTCTGAGAGTCCTGCTTTAAGGCACCTCTTGGACTAAGTCTACATGTCGTTATTATCTGATGAGGCATGAGATAGGCTGAAGAGACATAAGATAATAATATGAAAAGGGTGCAAAAAATTGTGATGGCACCCCTACGTATATTATAAATAGAGGTGCGCACGAGAGTCCAATGAGATTAAGAAAAAATTATCTTTCTTTCTTACAAGTATTTTCTTATTGTCCAATTTTCTTTCTTTCCTTCTCTTATCTAGATCTTATCCTTATAAGGACAAGAAGTCATCTTAAGACAGAGATTAGAAAGAAAAATTAAGAAGATAAGGAAAAAATAAAGAAAAGTAAGGAGAGGCAAAGAAGGTGACATAAAGGCTAAGGAAGGTCTTGCCCATTTAATTAAAGTTCTTATTATTAGAATTTTAATTATATAAAAATCAGAGGTGCTGGTGTCTTGATCAAGTCTCCGTGTAGATCAACATTGGAGGGTGAACACGTGGGCACCTGGTGGAACCCCTAACAGACTGCTACCGGCAATTAGGATTAATTCAGGGTTTAGCGATAAGAGGTATGTTCAATACTTTCTTTTATATTACAAATGCATGCAATATAATTTAATTGCTAATAAGGTGGTCCTAGGGTTTGGGTTTGATTTGTATGATTTCATAATTTTGCTTTGAAATTTATGGTTCCGCCCTGTACATCATTCCTATCATTGTTATCTTAGATTAGGTCAAGGATTCTCTAGATCAATTGCAATAGTTGTAGTTGGTCAAGTCCATATCTTTAACAAGACCCAAGATGGATTTGATTCTTGGCTATGCGGTCTAGCACGAACTGTTAGGTTGATTGAATTGAAACTAATTAAATTAGTTGGTGTCTAAGGTAAAACGGACCGGTGGTTTTTATTTGGTAGCTTGCTTACATGGCCATTTTTGATTGTGTCTAAGGCAAGCCTGCAGACCCTTCCACTAATCGAACTTACTTAGCCTTTTGATGAGATTATGTTTTGATCAGATCACTTAACTATTCGAGCTGACCCATGTCAACTAGGTAAATCAGTTTGACTGATTTAGGTGCTCCTAGATCAACCTATTAATGATCTCCCTTAAGCTGACTTGGTAAAGTTAGTGGGAGGATCATGATAAGCTGGTTAATTTGACCTACTCGCTTCTATAAATTAAATCCTCTAAAATTATTAGGTCTCTAAAATAAAATAGTTATATGATAACTGGATCATAGCCTTCCCATTAAAATGGATGATAATGAGTCCATCAGTTGGATAATCATTGGAGGCCCAAAAGCCTGATGCTTATCGATTGATGGAATTATCATTCATTAAATGATCTCTTGGATACATTTTTCTAAATGATGGTCAGGTGGGCCAACCAAAGTTGGGCCTGATCATTCATTTTTTGGATGGACCAAGTATGGTCTGAAGGAAAATCTTGATTTTCCAGACCAGGTTCGTTCAGATTTGATTGGATCGAGAGATATATTTCAAAAAATTTTCTCTTTGATTCGAATTAGATCTGAGATATTTTAGATCTAGTTTTTATTATTTTAATAATTAAAATAAAATATAGATAAATTAAATTAGATTTAATTTATCTTGATGTAGGGTAATCCTATTACCCATTGATAATCCTGTAAGCAGCGGAAGGTTCTGGATCTAGCCACGCAAGTGCCTGGCCTCTACCGATATCCACTCATGCTGGATCTGGAGATCCTCTTCTTCTCTATCACATCTCCAAAAATTAGATCTGAATCTGATTTGGAGGATCTTCAAAATAGCTTTCGAAGATCAGCAGTTGTCCTTTGCAGCAGCGTAGCCTTCTAGCTTTCTGTCGCCTTTTTCTCGCCTAGATTGCACCAACTAAGATCCCAAACTTCTCTGGGCGTGGAGAGGAGAAGGGAGAAGGTGGTCTTGGCATGGAGGAGGAGGAGAGAGGCAGCCTTGGGGCATGGATAATTGCATTGCTTTTTGAGTTGCGCGTAGAGTCTTATTTATAAACTATGTGTGATCCAACTCCTCTTCTTCCCAACCAATCACAATCCTTTATGAAATCAGATCTAAATTTGATTGATGGGAATAGAGTCCTGGGATTATCTTAGATGCACTAAGATCAGTTCAAAGTTGGTTCTTAGGAGGAGTCTAATCAGAATCCAAAAAAAAGATGGAGTCCCTGTCTAATAGGGACTCCTGGGTGCTCAATTTGGGCGCACGCCACCCTTGGCATGCGCTCTCCTTCTTGCTAGTTTCTGGTAGGGGGTAGGGGGACAGAGCGCCAGCCCCACTAGCTCCCAATAGGTGTGTGACAATGAATAAAGTCAAAATGTAATGGTCAACATTTGACCAGTCAAAGGTCAACTTTTGACAAAGTCAAAAGGACAGAGAAATGGCAGGTGACCAAAAATGGTAGGTATTATCTTACAAATAAGACAACCCTATTTTGACTGATAGGCATCCAGTCAGACCAATAGTGAAGGCCTCTGATCGAGCACAACTCCTTTGGCTCAGTCAGATAACTATTTATGATAGTAAAAGAAGAACGTTAGGTTCAATCGGTGCTAGCATGATTTTCTTGACCTAATTGAATCTCATTCAGATCAATGAACTGGATCAATTAATTGATGATCACCAGATTCAAACCCTTTTTGTTGACCTAGTTAGGTTAGTTCTGTATGTAATAGGATATGTCATGATCTCTTTCATCGACATTATCAAAACTCCTTTCGATGGATCAGAACTCTTCTGATTCAACAACTAGAATGATCGATCATCTAAATCATTCTAATTGCTCCCAAAATCCCACAAGTGACACTAGCAGTAATATGGTGGCAACCCATCAGAATGAATGTGAACCTCTTGGTGCAGCTACCTGTGGATTAAGTCTTCTATCTTGAGCTCCGATAGATTAGGGTTAAGGTGAACTCTCAAACCACTTAGTTTCTGTCATATGATGTAATCATTCGATTCAAGTCGATGTGAAAACTAAATAGAAACTCTTTCTATTATTTCAACTCTGCCATGGCATGGCTTCTAGACTTGAATTCTCATGATCATCATAGGCTGCTCCTCTACCACCGAGGTAGATAGATCTCCATCTTGATGCAATCCAGTTCCTACAATGAACATGCTATAGCCAACATACACCTCAGATTTCTGATGGCTAGGATCGAGTTATGATTGTAGTCAAACTATAACACCCTCAAGGTAAACTTGCCTGATGCACTCAGACAAAAGAACCAGACAACACATGCAGCATCGAGTCAGTCATTGACGAGAAGGTAGACTTCCTAATGACTACTCGAGGTGGTCCAGCTCAGTGCCCTCGTTCTCTAATGAGTACCTATACTCTCGTCCATGTCTCCACACCGTAGACTCAAGACTCATCCTACTAAAGAGAAGTGATCTGTACACCAACCTTTAGATCAATCACCATCCTCTGATGATCTATGGTCGGAGAAGCATTTTATGAGTTAATAATGAATTATTCATGTCTTAAATTTTCAACTCTTTTGAAAATATGAATTATCATTACCATTAACTCAAAGGATGTATCACAGACACTAAATACACATGTGTGATAGAAAATACCCATTTATTGATTATAGTCAAAATTACAAATTTTGCCCTTGAAGTGTATTACAGTATCAGCCAATTCTGGCTTCTAGGGCATATATATCTAACTAATCTCCACATGTCCTAAAGCCAATGGCTACGAGTCTAGTCCATCTTCTCAAGGTGGGCTTCGTCTTCTATGGCAGCGCTAGTCTAACATGCTGGGAATCGACTCTTTGACTCAAGTATCTCCAAGGTAATCCGGATTGGTATCGATCGTATGCTGGATTGGCTGAAGCTCTCCTTAGAACTATGCATTGTTGTCAGTACGAGTGTATTTGCATTACTCTTTAGCACTTTACCAGATCTTTTCACAGCTCGATGAGGTGATATATTCTGCTTCCATGGTGGATCTGGTATCACAGTTTGCTTGGAACTCTTCAGCTGACACACACATGCACAAAGCAGCTTGCAATGTCGACTTTCGATCATCTTATCGACATGAAGTCCGAGTCTGTGTATCCTAAGACTTGGAGTTCTCCTTACCAAAGACCAAACATCATATCCTTAGTTCTTCTAAGTACTTAGGATACATTTCACAGAAGTCCAGTTTCTTTCACCTGATTTGACTAATTTGCTTGTGACACTCACAGCATGGGCTATATCAGGTCATGTACATAGCATTGGCATACATGAGGCTCCCATTGCAGAAGTATAAGGATCTTGCTCATGCTTCTATTCCTCAGGTGTCTGGGACATCTTCTTGGAAAGATGATACCATGTCTGAAGGATATTAATCTCCTCTTAGAAAGTTTTCCATACTAAACCTCTTTAGTACTTCCTCTATGTACATCTTCTATGAGTCCTAGCATCCTATTCGGTCTATCCCTATAGACCTTAAATTCTAGAATAAAGGATGCTTCACCAAGGTCTTTCATGGAGAATTCTCTTAGACAACCAATTTTGACTGTTCAACATAGGAATATCATTTCCAATAAGGAGGATGCATCCACGTACAATACGAGGAAGACAACAGCATCTCCCACTGACCTTTATAAAGAACAATGGTTCCTCTTCGTTTTAATGAACCAAATTTTTGATCACATCTTGAAATGAGTGTTCCAGCTCGAGATGCTTGCTTAAGTCCATATATGGACCTTTGCAGCTTGCAAACCTTGTGATCAAGTATCACTGGATGTGAACCTATACGGCTGTTCCATATAGATATCTTCCTCAAGATATCCATTTAGAATGCTTTTTACGTCCATTTGCCATATTTCTATAATCGAAATAGTAACACATGGCAAGCAATGTGCGGATGGATTTTAGCATAAGCCGTGAGAAAAAGGTATTTGATATAGTCAATGCCTTCTGGGGTACTATAATCTTTCCACTAGTCTAGCCTTGAATGTCTCCACATTCCATCTGCACCAATTTTTTCTTCTTGAAGATCATTTACACCCAATAGGTACTATACCTTTGTGATCTACCAAGGTCCAGACTTGGTTTGAGTGCATCGATCAATTTCTGACTGCATTGCCTCAGCATTTCTCGAAGTCGATATCTGATATGCCTCGTTGTAGGTTTGGGATCATCCCCATGAGCACCATTACCTATGAGGAACATTTTCCTCTATATCCTCTAAATAATGCAATGATCTTTCAGGGAGGATGAAACTCTATTCGATCTACAAGGTGGAGGAGGTAGTGTTTCTTATTGGCTCAACCTGAATTTGGTCCACTTGGTCCTTAACTCGTTGTATCTTGTTAGACTTTCTCATCAAGCTTAATCTGCTTTTCAACGCCACTATCTTGAATAAACTATTTTTCAAGAAAATGGCATGTCGACTCACAATCACATTGTGTCTTCTGAATATAAAAATAGTATCCTAATGATCTTTAGGATATCTTATGATTGAAGTTCTGAAGGACCTAAACTAAACTTATCAGCTTATTGTCCTTTTGAATGAGCTGGACAACCCAAATTCTGAGATGACTCAGACTTGGTTTCTTATCGTGCCATATCTCATACGGTGTGGTAGGAACGATTTTAGAGGGAACCCTATTCAGTAGATAATTGAAGTTAAACAATGAGTGTCCCCAAAGAAAATCAGAAAAGTCTATGAAGCTCATCATGGATCGGACCATATCCAATAGGATCCGATTTCTCCATTCTAAAACCCCGTTGAGTTTAGGTGTTCCTGGTGGAGTCTATTGAGAGACTATGCCATTTTTCTTGAGATAGTCTAGAAATTCCCGACTAAGGTATTCGCCTCCTCGATCTGATCGAAGAATCTTAATGGGTTTTTCAATTTATTTTTCTACTTCATGTCTAAATTCTTTGAACTTTTCAAAAGCTTCAGACTTGTGTCTCATAAGATACACATACCCATACCTAGACAGATTATCAGTAAAGGTAATGAAGTAGAGAAAATTGCCTCTAGCGGTACAATCAAAATGAGGCCGCACACTTAGTTATATACTAGGGTAAGGAGATCTATGGCCTTCCCATGTCCTAACAAAAGGAAGTTAAGTCCATTTTGCCTTGAAGACAAATTCACAAGTTGGATATGAATCGAAAGTCAAGAACTCAATAGCCCATTTTTCCCAATTTGTTGATCCTATTTTCTGCTATATACTAATCTCAGGTGCCATAGATACTGTCATTTGACTATCCCTAGGTCATTTGGCATTCAACGTTTGCTCGATAGTTAGAACAATACATCAAATATACTGATAAAGACGTAATAAGGAAACCATTTGCAATTTTATTTCTTTCATAAAGAATGTTACAATGGTCTTAAAGAAGGATATCACAATAGCCTTCTAGTGCTAAGCATGAAATAGAAATCCATTTCCTGCTAGCTGTAGGTACAAATAATAAGTCTTTCATAAAAAGTCTAACGCAGATGGTATCGAAGAGGGTATGTTTCCACGCCACTGGTAGCAACTCTGCTCCATTTTCGATGCATAGGATCAATGTCCTCCAATCCTCAAGCCTCTTGCTATCCTTAGACCTGCATGAAAGTGCACAGATGAGCACTAGAAAAGAGTCAAGCACCCAACTGGATGCGAAGAAACCGTAAGGTTAGACTCAAATAACTGAGCATACCAACAGAAGGACCTTCCTTCTTTCTTCAGGGTGGCCAGGTAAAGTAGGACAGTTCCACTTCCAGTGGCTTGTCACTGTTGTAATGGAAACACTTCTCTTTGAAGCGGGCTTTTCTCGGCTCTGCCTTCTTCTTCTTTCCTTCCACCTTCTTTTTTGCAAATCTTTTTTTTCTTTTCCAGAAGACTTTCTTTTGGAAAAAGTTCGTTCCATAGAAGAACTGAGCCTTTAAACCTTTCATCAGAAAGCTCAATGGTGACCAGCATGATTTCATTAATTCGGCCAAGAATTTAAAGTTTATGCATGTGGTAATTCAATGATGAATTGCCCATATGCATCAGTCAAGGATTATAGAATAATATCGTATTTAATTCAGTCTAACTCACCTCGGCTCTTCTCAGTGAAGGGAATCCTGATTTTCGATCCATGGTTTCGTTCAGATTTGATCAGAATCAAAGAGATACTTTCAAAATTTTTCTTGATCCAATCAGATCTGATATTTTCAGATCTGATTCTTATTATTTTAATAAATAAAAATTAAAATGTAAATTAATTAATTTTAATTTACCCTGATTGGATATCGGCTAGCCTATAACCCCGCATTGTAATCGTTTCCGCGGAAGGTTCTGGATTTTAGCCGCAAGCGCCTAGGCCTTACCGGTATCCACGTCGGATTGGATCTGGAAGATCCTCTTCTTCTCTTATAACCTCCAAAATTAGATCTGGATCATCGGAGGATCTTCAAAACTCTTTGAAGATGAGCCAGTCGTCCTTGTGCAGAGCGCAGCTTCTTATTTTGATACGTCCTTCTTGATCTGAATCGCACCAAACAAGTCATAAACTCCTTTTGGACGTGGGAGCAAGGGGAGAAGTAGATTGGCATTGAGAAGGAGGAGAGGCAGCCTTGGGGCGTAAGGGTTTCTAAATTGAATTGCTTAGCGAATCTTGAGTTGGGCGCTAGGGTCTCTTTTATGACTAAGCGGTGATCCAACTCCTCTTTCCTCCAACCATACAACCTTTGTGAATTCACGATCTAAATCTGATTGGTGGGAATAAGAGCCCTGGATTCCTCCTTAGAGAGCACCTAAGACCAGTCCAAGTTGGTTCTTAGAAGAATCTATTGGAATCAAAAAGGAGATGGAGTCTTGTCCAACAAGGACTCCTAGGCCGCCTCCAACTTGGCCACGCCAGGGTGGCGTGCGCCCCTTTCTCCTTGCTAGGTGTCTGGCAGGTGGGATAAGGCCCCCCACCGGCTCTCCAATAGGTGGCATGACATGTGGTTCCAAAAATTCAAAGTGCAATGGTAATGTTTTTGGACTAGTCAAAGGTAAGATCTTTGACAAAGTCAAGAACAAGACAATGGCAAAGGTGACCAAAAAAAGTGTCAGAATAGTGTCTTACAAATAAGACCAATTCCTTTTCTGAACTTGGACAACCTCCTGTCAGACCATATTGAAGGCGCTGTTGTTTTGATCACAAACTCCTTTGGCTCAGACAGGACAACTTTATTTATGATAGCAAAAAGACAGAACGTTAGGTTCAATTTTGAGTGCTACGCACAGCAGATGAGTGTTCCTGTTAACCTAATTGGAATCTCATTCAGATCAAATGAACTAAATAGTTCAATTTGTATGAATCACGGCCAGATCAACCTTGTTTGTGTGTTTATCTTTAGTTGAGTTTGCTTCTGTATGGTAATGGGATATGTGTCTATGAGTCTCTACTATTCGAACTTTATCATTCGATAACTCCTGTCGATGGTCAGAAACTCTCTAATATTCTGAGAGCTATGTTCTTATATGAAATGATCGATCATTCTATAGATCATTCTAATTTTGCTCTCTTCTAAATATCCTTATTCCAGCTGACATCCTTTTTATGCAAGGATAAGTGTTGTGTGGTTGGTTTGTGGCATCTTGCCTCATGCAGATGCTGAATTGTCGAAACCTCTGGTGGCCATTTTTTTTGCGACCCTTGTGTGGATTTCAGGTTCTTCTTAATTCTTTTGAGCTCCGATCAGATTAGGATTTTAGGTGAACTCGTCAAAATCCCTAGTTTCCTTTGTCCCCCCCCCAATAATGAAATTGTAATCATTCGATTCGAGTTCAATGTCGAAAATCTAATAGAAACTCTTTCTATTATTTCACTCTAACCATGGCCATGATTTCTTGGACTTGATTCTTCTCATGAGTCATCATAGGGCTACTCCTCTACCACGAGTAAGATAGATTCGCCATCTGATGCAATCCAGTTCCTACAATGAAACATTCATGAGCCAACATATACCTCAGGATTCCATATGTTAGGAGACCAAGTACATGGTGTTAGTCAAACTATAACACCTCAAAGAAGGTGAACTGTCGCTGCATTCTCAAGTCAAAGAACCAGACACACTACTGCAGCCATCGAGTCAGTCACTTGACGAGAACAGGTAGACCTCCCTAATGACTACTCGAGGTGGTCACGCTCAGTGCCCTCAAATTCTCTAACGAGTACCTATACTCTCGCTCGGTGTCTCCACACCGTAGACTCAAGACTCCAATCTACAAAAGAGAAGCCGATTGTACACCAACTTGCGGGATACGGAGAGTAGCCATTAAGTTGTGTATATGTCCTCACGCAGAGTGCAGAGTGACGCTATTTACTCGACCTTGTATTTTTATACTGTATTATTCATCATGGCTGATGTATTGGAGAGACGAAGCTTATAGACCGCTACTCGCACATACTATGATTCTATTGGAAGCGGGGAAGCGCGACACTCTGAGGAACGCCACGTGATAATTGACCGTCTTTGTCGTTCATCGTATCTCACAATCTATATCACTATTATCGAGAGAGCAGGATATTATTGAGTTATGTATTCATATCATCATTAGTGGTGTGAGTATCAATTATGAGTTAATTCACTATGATTCACTTACTTGAAGCACGACTTCGAGTGATCTCTCAGACTGGTCGTTGAGATAGGGTCTTATTATGGAACTGATTAGATGTCATGGTCACTGCAAGCTCGCGATTAAAATTGCTCCTAACGAGAGATTCTATCCACGAGAGGTTGCATGTTAGAAAGTTGTTAGATAGCAAATCTCCGGTTCTATCGGCGGTATTTTGATAACAGAGTTGTGTTGTCACGCTACGGGTGGTTCTTAGGAGACCACCGTTGTAGCAGGGGTGACGTTATATGGAAGTACTCGTTCAGAGAATGAGGGCCACTGAGCTGTGACCACCATCGAGTAGTCATTAGGGAGTCATACTTTCTAGTAATGGACTGACTCGATGCTGCAGTATAGTGGTCTGGTTCTGCTTGACCTTGGAAATTGCTGCACAGTTCACCTTGAGGGTGTATATAGTTTGACTATCGACATTATTGGTCTCCTAGACATATGGAACCTGAGGTAGTATGTTGGCTGAATGAACTGTTCATTGTAGGAAACTTGGAAATTGCATCAAGGATGGGAATCTATCTATCCTCGGTAGTAAGAGGAGTAGCCCTTGATGATCATGAGAATCAAGTACCAATCCATGGGCCATGGGTAGTAGTAAATAATAGAAAGAGTTTCTCATTTTAGATTTTTCACTATTTGGAACTCGGAATCGAGATTGAATTACATCATATGACAGAGACTGGGTTTGACGAGTTTCACCTTACAATCCTAATCTGGATCGGAGCTCAAGATAGAACAGAACTGAATCACACATGGTAGACTGCACAAGAGGTTTCGCATTTCAGCTCTGATTGGGTTTGCCACCATATACTGCTACGGTGTGTCACTGGTGATTTTGGAGCTATTAGAATGATTTAGTTGATGATCGATCATTCCTAGCTGTTCGAATCTAGAAGAGTTCTTGATCCATCGAAAGGGAGTTTCGATTGAGTGTCTATGATACAGATCATGACATATCCCTTACCATACAGAACTGAAACTAACTGGGTCACACAAAACAAGGGTTTGAATCTGGTGATCATCAATTGAACTGATCTTAGTTCAATTTGATCTGAATGAGATTCAATTAGGTTCAAGGAAATCTGGCTTAGCACTCGATTGAACCTAACGTTTCTTCTTTTTACTATCATAAATAAGTTGTCCTGACTGAGCCAAAGGAGTTTGTGCTCAATCAGAGGCCTTCATATTGGTCCTGACAGGATTTGTCCAAGTCAGAATAGAGGTTGTCTTATTTGTAAGACACTATCTGCACATTTTTGGTCACCTGCCATTTCTTGGTTCTTTGACTTTGGTCAAAAGTCTACCTTTGACTGTCAAACTTGACCAGTTGACACTTTGACTTTTGCACATGTCATGCCACCTAATTGGAGAGCCGGTGGGGGCCTTCCCCTGCCAGAAACCTGGCAAGGAGAAGGAGCGCACGCACATAGGCGTGTGCGCCAATTAGGAGGCGCCTAGAGTCTTGTTGGGACAAGGACTCTCCATCTCCTTTTTGGATTCCAATAGAGTTCTCTAAGAATCCATTTGGACTGGTCTTAGGGCCCTCTAAGGAGGAATCAGGGTCTCTTTTCCACCAATCAGATTAGATCTGATTTCACAAAGGGTGTGATTGGTTGAGAGGAAGAGGAGTTGGATCACAGGTAGTCTATAAATAAGAGCCCTGCGCCCAACTAATGTAAAATTATTTGAGATAACCCACCCCTAAGGCTGCCTCTCCCCTCCTTCTCCATGCCATAGTCTCTTCTCCCCTTGCTCTCCACGTCCAAAAGGGTTTTGGATTGTGTTGGTGCGATTAAGATCAAAAGGAACGACGATCAAAAGCAAGAAGGCTTTGTGCCTGCTGCAAAAGGAGACTGTCAATGTTCAAAAAAGTTTTTGAAGAGTCTCTTCTAGATCATAGATCCAGATCTAATTTTTTGGAGGTGTGGAAAGAAGTAGGATCTCCAGATCCAACCAGTGGATACTGGTGAGGCCACGCGCTTGCGTGGCTAAGTCCATGAGAACCTTCCGCTGTCAACCAGGATCATCCAGGTAGGTAATAGATTGCCTCAATCAGGTAAATTAAATTTGAATTTAATTTATCTTATTTTGAATTTTATTTTTATTAAAATTAATAAGAATCAGATCTGAAATATATAAGATCTGATTGGGATCAAGAGAAAATTTTTTGAAAATATATCTCTTGATCTATCAGATCTGAACGAACCTGGATCCGGAAAGTTCAGATTCCCTTCTTCACTTGAGAAAGCTTCGTGTGAAGTTAAGACTTGAATCTTAGCAGAACGATATTATTCTATAAATCCTTGACTGATGTTTCATTAATTGGCAATTCCATCCATGAAGTGTTGATCCACCAGCAATAAACTTAAATTTCTTGTGGCCGAATTATATGATAATCGGTTCGACCATTGAGTTGCTTTCTGTGAAAGGTTATAAAGCTCAGTTACTTACTATAGCGAATCTGAGACTTTGTTTTTTCCAACGAAAGTCCCCTTCTGAAAGGAGAAAAAAAAGTTGCAAAAAAGAAGGTGGAGGAGAAAGGAAGAAGAAGGCAGAGCGAAGAAGAAGCCCGCTGTCAAAGGAAAGTGTTCTTTCACTTACAGACAGTGACAGCCACTGGAAGTGGAGTACTGTCCTACTTACCTGGCCACCCTGAAGAATAAGAGGGAAGGTCCCTTCTGTTGGTATGGCTGCATTATTGAGTCTAACCTTACGCGGTTTCTGTGCCACTGGCATCAGTGGGAGTGGTTTCTAGTGGCTCAT
>QRFJ01000598.1:22152-57437 GCA_006176705.1 Cocos nucifera | reverse complement strand
CAAAGGAAAGAGAGTTACTTTTATGTTCACCTTCTTGCTCTCCTTACCTTCTTTGTTTTTTCCTTGTCTTCTGTAAATTTTTTCTTCCTAATCTCTTTGTCTAAGATGACTTCTTATTTCTGAAATAAGAGAAGAAGAAAGAAAATTATAACTAAACGAAAATATCTTTAAGAAAGCAATAAGATAATTTTTCTCAATCTCATTAGACTCTTGTTCGCACCTCTATTTAATAATATACTAGCGGTGCCATCAAATTTTCACACCCCTTTCCATATTATTATCAATCATAATTCCTTCTAAGTCTATACTCATGACTCTCATAATACTACAACATGTAGACTTAGTCCAAGAGGTTGCCTTAAAGCAGAAAGGACCTCTCGACTAATTCTTACATAAGTTATCTTAGAAGAGTCGCTGGGTTTCATTTTTGGCGGCCAGTCATATTAAACATTAGATAGATAATGAAGGCATCCAATTGGCCTTAATACGGGAATGCCCATCTCACAAATGGCATGGAGTATAATCCTTTGAATGTTAACAGTCCCAAGGGACTTGACTTGGTCCAAGAGCACAAAGAAGATGTGGCGACAAGGCGATCTGAAAGAGTGGGTGGCAGGAGTCCCTTCATGCAAATATTAATCAGATAATATACGTATTATAACCTACAGAAGGCATCTTCTGCACCTATCTGATGTCCATGAATATGAAAATTTACGTGGTATGAAAAGGGAGAAAAATCCAAAGAATGGTAGGTGCCTACATAAACCCATGCGCCAAGAATCTTGCACATGAAAGACTCCCACCTGAGAGAGACTCTCTGATGCATGGGATTCTGGTATAATGATGCCCACTAAAGCCAACAATCAGTCCCTAGGTTATCAATTCAAGAACAAATCCAATTTGGCTTCAAATCGAACCTTAAATTACTCTAAATGGAAGGCTGAATTCGAATCCCGAGTTCGAATCTAGGTCTGAGGTTTTGCTAGATGTGCTAGCATGTTCAAACCTGCAAACTGTTAGATATACTGTGCCTAGAAGCCAAATTGGCTGACACTTGTAATAACACTTCTAGGGGCAAAATTGTATTTTGACTATAATTATATGGAAATGGGTTATTATTCTATCATACATGGTGTAATTTAGTGTCTGTGATACATCCTTTGAGTTAATGGTAAGATAATCATATTTTCAAGAGTTGAAAAATTTAAGACATGAATAATCTTTATTACACTCATAAACAGCTCCCGACCATAGGAATCATCACGAGATGGTGATTGATCCAGAAGGTTGTGTACGATCGCTTCTTCTTTAGAAGATGAGTCTTGAGTCTACGGGTGTGGAGACACCGAGCGAGAGTACAGGTACTCGTTAGAGAAGAGGGCACTGAGCGTGACACCTCGAGTAGTCATTAGGAAGTCTACCTTCTCGTCAATGACTGACCTCGATGCTGTAGTAGTGTGTCTGTTCTTTGACCTAAGATGCAATGGCAGTTCTCCTTGAGGGTGTTATAGTTTGATAACCATTACTTCGTCTCTAGCCATATGGAACCTGAGGTGTATGGTTGCTATAGCATGTTCATTGTAGGAACTGGATTGCATCAAGATGAGGATCTATCTACCTGGTGGTAGAGGAGGAAGCTCCTATGATGATCATGAGAATTTAAGTCCAGAACATGGCATGGTAGAGTAGAATAATAGAAAGAGTTTCTATTTAGATTTTCACATTCGACTTAAAATCGAATGATTACATCATATGAAGGACTGGGTTTGACGAGTTACACTTACAACCTAATCTGATCGGGGCTAAGATAGAAAGAACTCTTAATCACACAGGTAGTGCACAAGAGGTTCAACATTCACTCTGATGGGTTTCCACCATATACTGCTAGGTTCACTGGTGGATTTTTGGGAGCAATTTAGAATGATTTAGATGATCGATCATTCTATGCTGTTCGAATCAGAAGAGTTCTTGTAGTCCATCAAAGGGAGTTTCGTGATTGGTCTTTATGATAGAAGACATGACATATCCCATTATCCATCAAGAACTGAACGGCTTTAACTGGGTCACTACAAACAGGGGTTTGAATCTGGTGATATCAATTGAACTGATCTGTTCAAGCTTGATCTTGAATGGAGATTCATTAGATTCAAAGAAATCGTGCTTAGCACTCGATGACTACTGTTCTTCTTTTACTATCAGGTAAATAAGTTGTCCTGACTGAGCAAAGGAGTTTGTGTCGAATAGGGCACTTCATTATGCGTCTGACTGGAGTTGTCCAAGTAGAGATAGGCTTTTCTATTTGTAGACATTACTGCCATTTTCTGTGGTCACCTGCCATTCTTGTCTTTGACTTGTGGTCCAAAAGTCTACCTTTGACTGGTCAAGACGTTGACGAGTTGACCCTCTTGACTTTTTGACCACCTTCATCAGCCCTATTGGAGAGCTGGTGGGGGCTTGTCTCCTCGCAGAAACCTGGCATAGGAGAAGGGCGCACCAAAGCCAAGGGTGGCGTGAGCCCAAGTAGGAGGCGCCTTATGAGTCTTTGTTGGGACAAGGACTCACCTCCCTTTGGATTCATCAGAGTTCTGACTTAAGAATCAGTTTGGACTCGGTCTTAGGCGCCCTCTAAGGAGGAATATCAAGGGGTCTCTTATTTCACAATCGATTAGATCTGATTTCAACCCAAGCACGGTGTGTGAGTTGGTTTGAGAGGAGAGGAGTGATCACAAGAAGGTCTATTAAATTAAGAGCCTCTGCGCCACCCTAATAATAAATGTGCAAAGTGGAACTTCACGAGATTTCCATCAGTCCAAGGCTGCTCTCTCTCCCCCTTTCGTCCATGCGCAATCAGCTCTACTCTTCCCCTTGCTCTCCACGTCGCAATAAGGGTTTTGGATGTTATGTTTGGTGCGATTCAGATCTAAGGAAGCGACTAAAACGAAAGAAGGCTGCGCTGTGAAAAAGGATCGAGCGCAGGATCGTCAAAAGAGTTTTGGAGATCTCCAGATCAGGATCCACGATTAGATTTTTGGAGGAGTGATAGAGAAGAAGAGGATCTCCAGCATTCCAACCCGAGTGGGATTACGTAGAGGCCGGTGTTCTGTTCGTGTAAGTATCCATAACCAGTTTCCGTCTTGCAATCATATCTCATACAGTTGTGTAATATGTGATACCCCAAATCAGTGTAAATTTAAATTATATTAATTTATCTTATTTTCAATTTTTTTATTAATATAAAAGTAATCATATTTAAAAATATTAAGATGATTAATGTATCAATAGAGAAAAATTTTTAGAATTATTCTTGTATCTAATCAGATCTGGTACGAATCTGGACCGGAAATCAGGTATTTCCCTTCAACTGGTATCAGGCCATTTTTTAAAATTATATTGATCTGATTTTAATTTTTTTTTTAATTAAAAATAATTTATTAATCATAGATCACATATTTTATCCAGATTGAAATCAAAAAATAAAATTAAATGAATTGGATCTAAAAACATGAGATATGCATGACTAGTTCAGAATGAGTTCTATAAGAATAAGTTTTTTATGCATGTCTTTGATTTAATATGATTAAATATATTTTAGATCTTCTTATTTAAATGTTTTCCTGATATTTAGTGGTTATAAAAACTGATAAACAGCAAATAAATTATTTATTTTAAATATCATAATGAGATATGATAGATGCATGACTAGACTAATTGTAGAATAGTTTCTAATAATTATCTAGACTTAGATCATTTAATTTTAGATTAATAACATTTAAATCTAATCTTTCTAAGATTATTATAGAGATATTTTAAGATCTGAAAACAATCGCACTCGAATTGAATACATCGAGATGTAGCAAAATACTGCCTTGATAGATCTAATTTGTATATGAGATAATATGATGAATAAGATCTAATCCACCAATAGTTTTGATAGAAATCTTACAATGTTCCTAAGATTAAGGCGTTCCTTCTTGGCCGTAAATGGAAAACCATCATAAAGAAGACAGGGATTTAAACGGCAACTACTTCATTCCCATTCGATCTGCAGGTGGTTCTTAATGACGTAGCCAGGGATGCTGCGTGTTCGTCAACAACACCAAAACTTAAACCCAATCCAGAAACAAAACAAAAACATTACTTTGAAAAAAACCCTAGATACCTCGAATACTAAAGCGATTATACTCGTGCAATATTTTAGTTTTGATCAATCATAATTAAGAATTACAAGTATTATGGAAATAATTATTAGGATATAACATATAAAAGAAATTATAAGAACCATAAAGACAATATACTCAATCAACATACTCGGCGATACTCCTCATGGACTCTGTGAACTCAAATATAGTTAAGCGGATATGATCAACCGAAATACAGAGTGATTAAGCAACCAGGGATCAACAATGCTAATAATATAACCAAAGCACTAATAGGATCTAAAGTCTAGGATCAAGATCAGAAGATTCACGAAATAAGCAAGACCTAATCTAGGCCCCTGCAAGGTACTAGAGTACTCGATCTACGGTAGGCATATCCAATATGTTCTGATCAAACAAATATATGTGATCTAAGGTAAGTATAATGCGACACACCCGAGACTGAACCGACAAAACATACACCACACCACCCCCCTGATTTTTATTATATGCGAAGCTAATCGAACCTGATATTCAGCATTTTGTGCGAGCTTAAAAAAGGACTAACATTTCTTCCAAAATCAACATACCAGAGATATACATATACAACAAAACTGGCCATCAATCAATGTTCACACACGTTTCTGATAACTCGAGAGTAGCGTCATAATCCGAGCTGACCCATGGCAACTCAAGTTTAAAGCATCCATAATAATAGTATAAAATGACTAAGCAGATCTAGTCTTTACATCGAGACCATCGAATAATTCTACCCTAAGAAAAAGATTAAAAGAAATATGAGGTCTTACACATTGATAACAGAAACGTCGGGCACCATTATTCGGAGTTAGACTGTAATCTCACCGCTGGATACATGGCTCAGTTGCACCGGGAAGAGCAACCATGTCTATTAGGCCTTGGGATGCTATGGGTCGGAGGATGAGTTTTGGGCTCAATATTCTGGCCTACGGTGAGGACCCAATTAGGACCGTCTAATCAATGGTGGGTCTGACTTACTAAGGAGTGATAATCCGGATACGGTGAGATTTTATGAATAGAGACAGTTTGGGTGCACCATGATAGAGAACATTGACAAGAGATTGTTCACTCTTGGCTAACCACAGCCAAACTGTTAGTGAGGTGATGAGTAGATTGGTGGACGCACACCCATAGAAATCATCAATGCGCAGAGATTTTTCGCATCTCTCAGAGGGAGTGTGCGGATCCGAGAAAAATAGCTGGGAGTAATTTGTTTAAAATAAAATGCCTAAACAATTTGTTCAAGTCAAATTACAGTATCTAACTAGTTTTGACTCTCTATAGAAATGTCTGCGTTCAACCCATGCAGTATTCTGACAACACATAGACTGATGGCCTAATTATAAAAGATTGGTCAGGAACTACAAAATTAATTTTGGGTTAAGAGAAGTTAACACATGTTTGGAAGAAACCCTCCCATTACCAGCTCGTCATCACTGAACAGAGAGCGTCTCTGGAAAAATGGATTGACGAAGACATAAGGCAGATCTACATGTTGGTCGATGTTGTGAGCTCCAGCGCCACATGAAGATATCGGACTGTCGCCAAATGTTGGTACCTGTAGGGAGAATGTTTGTGACAGAGTCGCGCAAACCAAATATCAAGGTCACGAATGTTTTTAAGGTAGAGATGCGTGAGGCGTATATCCAGATATGTCTACAATGATTCAAGGACAATGGAAGAGCTTGAGAAGCCGGTGTGAGTTGGACTGAGACTTGCAGAATGAATATTATTTCATGAATCCTTGACTGATGCATATGGGCAATTCATCATGAATTACCACATTGCATAAACTTTAAATTTCTTGGCCGAAGTTATGAATATGCTGGTCTCGCTGAGCTTTCTATGAAAGGTTTTAAAGGCTCAGTTCTTGCTATGGAAGGACTTCTCAAAAAGAAAGTCTTTGGAAAGAAAGAAGTTGTGAAAAAAGCAAGGTAGAGGAAAGAAGAAGAAGCAGAGCCGAAGAAAAAGGCTCGATGCAAAGGAAAGTGTTTCCATTGCAAAGTCGACAGCCACTTGGAAGTGGAACTGTCCTACTTACCTGGCCACCTGAAGAAAGAAGGAAGGTCCTTCTGGGTATGCTCTTATTGAGTCTAACCTTATGGTTTCTCTGCATCCAGTTGGGTGCTTGACTCTGTTCTAGTGTCATCTGTGCACTTCATGCAAGGGTCTTGAGGATAGCAAGAGGCTGAGGGATGGAGACATGATCCTATGCGTCGAAATGGAGAAGAGTTGCTCAGTGGCCGTGGAACATACTCTCGTTACCATCTGGTTAGCTTGTTTAAAAGACTATTATTATGTCTACAGCTAGCAGGAATGTTGATTTCTTATTCATGCTTAGCACTAAGAAGGTATATGTGATATCACTCTTTAAGACCATTGTAACATTCTTTATGAAAGAAATAAAATTGCAAATGGTTTCCTTGTTAATGGTCTTATCAGTATCATTTGAATGTACTGTTTTAACTATCGAGCCAAACGTGAATGCCAAAGACTAGGGATAGTCAAATGACAGTATCTATGGCCCTGAGATTAGGTCATATGCAGAAATAGGATCTACAAATTGGAGAAAATGGGCTATTGAGTCATTGACTTTTGATCTATCCAACTTGTGAATCTTGTCTTCAAGGCAAAATGACTAAACTCCTTTTGTTGGACATGGGAAGGCACAGATCTCCTTCCTAGTATAATACTGATGTGTGCGGCCATCGATGTCGGCTAGAGGCAATTTTCTGCTACTTCATTACCTTTACGATAATCTGTTAGGTATGGGTATGTGTATCTTATGAGACACTAAGTCTGAAGCTTTTGAAAAGTTCAAAGAATTTAACATGAAGTAGAAAAAAATTGAAAAACCCATTAAGTTCTTCGATCAGATCGAGGAGGGATACCTTAGTCGGAATTCTAGACTTCAAGAAAAATGGCATCGTCTCTCATAGGATCCACCAGGAACACTCAACTCAACGGGGTTTTAGAAGAGAAATCGGACCTATTGATATGGTTCGATCCATGATGAGCTTCATAGACCTCCTGATTTTCTTTGGGGCATTCATTATTAACTTCAATCTATTACTGAATAGGGTTCCCTCTAAAATCGATTCTACCACACCGTATGAGATATGGACGTTTAAGAACTAAGTCTGAGTCATCTCAGAATTTGGGGTTGTCCGGCTTATGTAAAGAGACAATAAGCTGACAAGTTAGAGTTTAGGTCCTTTCAGACTCATTCATAGATATCCTAAAGAGTCATTAGGATACTATTTTCTACTTCAGAAGACACAATGTGATTGTGAGTCGACATGCCATATTTCTTGAAAAAACGTTTATTCAAGATAGCGGCTTGGAAAGCAGATTAAGCTTGATGAGAAAGTCTAACAGAGAAAACGAGTTAAGGACAAGTGGAAAATCAGGTTGAGCCAATAAGAAACTTACCTCCACCTCGTAGATCGATAGAGTTCCCATCTCCCTGAAAGATATTGATTATTTTAGAGGAATAGAGGAAAATGTTCTCATAGGTAATGGTGCTCATGGTGATGATCCCAAACCTACAACGAGGCGATATCAGATATCGACTCCGAGAAATTGGCTTGAGGCAATGAAGTAGATGATGATGCACTCAAACCAAGTCTGGACCTTGGTAGATCCACAGAAAGGTATAGTACCTATTGGGTGTAAATGTCTTCAAGAGAAAGATTGGTGCAGATGAGAATGTGGAGACATTCAAGGCTAGACTGGTGGAAAGGTTATAGTAACGCAGAAGGCATTGACTATAATGATACCTTTTTCCCGGTGCTATGCTAAAATCCATCGCACATTTGCTTGCCTGTTGCACTATTTCGATTATAAATATGGCAAATGGACGTAAAAGCATTCCTAAATGGATATCTTGAGGAAGATATCTATATGGAAAGTCCGTAAGGTTTACATTCCAGTGATACTTGATCACAAGGTTTGCAAAGCTGCAAAGGTCCATATATGGACTAGCAAGCATCTCGAGAGGCTGGAACACTCGTTTTCACAGATGTGATCAAAATATGTTGGTTTCATTAAAACGAAGAGGAACATTGTATCTTTTAAAGGGTCAGTGGGGCGCTGTTGTCTTTCCTCGTATTGTACGTGGATGCATCCTCCTTATTGGAAATGATATTCCTATGTTGAATCAGTCAAAATAGTGGTTGTCTAAGAAATTCTCCATGAAAGACTTGGTAAGCATCCTTTATTCTAGAAATTAAGGTCTATAGGGATAGACCGAATAGGATGCTAGGACTTTCATAGAAGATGTACATAGAGGAAGTACTAAAGAGGTTTAGTATGAGAAAACTTCTAAGAGGAGATTAATATCCTTCAGACATGGTATCATCTTTCCAAGAAGATGTGCCCCTAGACACCTAAGGAAATAGAACGCATGGAAGATCCTTATAGCTTTGCAATTAAGGGCCTCATGTATCCAATGCTATGTAAAGACCTGAATATATGCCCATGATGTGAGTGTCACAAGCAGAATAGTCAAATCAGGTGAAGAACATGGACTTCTGTGAAATGTATCCTTAGTACTTGGAAGAACTAAGGATATGATGTTTGGTCTTTGGTAAGGAAGAACTCAAGTTTAGGATACACAGACTCGACTTCATGTCTGCGATATAGATGATCGAATAGTCGACATCTGGAAGCTGTTTGTGCTTGGAAGAGTTCCAAGCAAACGGTGATACACATCTATCCAGATTACCTTGAGAAAGTTACGTTGAGGTAAGAGAGTCACCTACAGAATTGTGGCAGACCCATTATAAAGCGCTTGGCCAGTCAAGAAGATCGAAGCCCACCTTGAGAAGATGGGACTTAGACTGTAGCCAATTGGCTTTAGGACAGTGGAGATTAGTTAGATATATTGCCCTAGAAGCTCAGAATTGGCTGAATATGTAATACACTTCATAGGGAAAATTGTAATTTTGACTATAATTAAATGAAATGGGTATTTCTATCACACATGTGTATTTAGTGTCTGTGATACCTCTTTGAGTTAATGGTAATGATAATTCATATTTTCAAAACAAGTTGAAATTTAAGACATGAAAATCATTATTAACTATAAAAGCTCGACCATAGATCATCATCGAGGATGGTGATTGATCCAAAGGTTGGTGTACGATCAGCTTCTCTTTGTAGATTGAGTCTTGAGTCTACGGTGTGGAGACATGAGCGAGGAGTATCGGTACTCTTAGAGAACGAGGGACTGAGCGGACCACCTCAGAGTATCATTAGAAGTCTACCTTCTCGCAATGACTGACTCGATGCTGCATAGTGTGTCTGGTTCTTTGACTGAGATGCATCGCAGTTCACCTTGAGGGTGTATAGTTTGACTACAATATACTCGATCTCCTAGCCATATGGAACTGAGTATGTTGGCTATAGCATGTTATTGTAGGAACTGGATTGCATCAAGATGGATCTATCTACTCGGTGGGTAGAGGAGCAGCCTATGAGAATCATGAGAATTAAGTCAGAAGCCTCATGGCCATAGGCAGAGTGAAATAATAGAAAGAGTTTCTATTTAAGATTTTCACATTCGGACTTGAATCGAATGACTACATCATATGACAGAGAACTAATGGTTTGACGAGTTCACACTTAATCCTAATCTATCGGGCTCAAGATAGAAGAACTTAATCACACAGGTAGCATGCACCAAGAGGTTCACATTCATTGCTCTGATGGGTTGCCACATTATAACTGCTAGGTGTCACTGGTGGATTTTGGGAGCAATTAGAATGATTTAGATGATCGATATTCTAGTGTTGAATCAGAAGAGTTCTGATCCATCGAAAGAGTTTCGATTGCTGTCTATGAAAGAGATCATGACATATCCTCATTACATACAGAACTGAACCTAACTGGTCACACAAAACAAGGGTTTGAATCTGGTGATCATCAATTGAACTGATCTAGTTCATTGATCTGAATGAGATTCAATTAGGTTCAAGGAAATCAGTGCTAGCACTCGATTGAACCTAACGTTCTTCTTTTACTATCATAAATAAGTTGTCTGACTGAGCCAAAGGAGTTTGTGCTCATCAGAGGCCTTCATATGGTCTGACTGGAGGTTGTCAAGTCAGAATAGGTTGTCTTATTTGTAAGACATTCCTGATTTTTGGTCACCTGCCTTTTCTTGTCTTTTGACTTTGTCAAAAGTCTACCTTTGACTGTCAAACGTTGACCATTGCCCTTTTGACTTTGACCACATGTCATGCACCTATTGGAGAGCTGTGGGGCTTGTCCCCTAGTCAGATTCTGCAAGGAAGAAGGGCGCACGCCAAGGGTGGCGTGCGCCCAATAGGAGGTGCTAGGAGTCCTTGTTGGACAAGGACTCCACCTCCTTTTGGATTCAATCAGAGTTCTACTAAGAACAGTTTGACTGTCTTAGGCGCCCTCTAAGGAGGATATCAGGGGTCTATTTTTCAACCAATCAGATTTAGATCTGATTTCACAAAGGTTGTGATTGGTTGGAGGAGAAGGAGTTGGATCACACGAGGTCTATAAATAAGACCACTGCGCCAACCTAAGTAAAAGTGAATTATAGAGATTTCCCACATCCAAGGCTGCCTCTCCCTCCTCTCTCCACGCATACTCTTTCTCCCTTGCTGTCCACGTCCAAAGGGTTTTGGATTTAGTTTGGTGCATCAGATAAGGAAAGGCGATCAAAAGCAAGAAGGCTGCGCTGCTGCAAAGGACACGACTGCAGATCTTCAAAAGAGTTTTGAAGATCTCTAGATCAGATCCAGATCTGATTTTTGGAGGAGTGATAGAGAAGAAGAGGATCTCCAGATCCAACCCAAGTGGATACTGGTAGAGGCAAGGCGCTTGCGTGGCTAAGATCCAGAACCTTCCGCTGCAATCAGGATCATCTACAGGGTAATAGGATTACCCAAATCAGGTAAATTAAATTAGATTTAATTTATCTTATTTTATTTTAATTTATTAAAATAATAAGAATCAGATCTGAACTATCAGATCTGATTAAGATCAAGAGAAAAATTTTTGAAATATATCTCTTGATCTAATCAGATCTGGACGAACCTGGACCGGGAAATCAGGATTTCCCTTCACAAACATGGTCTAATCCAATTAGATCCTTAATTAATTCTTTTTGTGTGTGACCCATTGGGTTCCACATCAAGCCAGTAGTGGGTCTGGGTGCCAATTAGATCCTTAATTAATTCTTTTTGTGTGTGGACCATTGGGTTCCACATCAAGCCAGTAGTGGGTCTGGGTGTGATTTGACCTAATTTGGTTAGAACTCAACTAAACCAATTTAGGTCAAAACTAGCCTACCCAATTTGACCAATTAGAACACTTTCTAATTTAATGATCAAATTAAAAATTTTAATTTGATCAAACCCACAAGACATGATTGATGTCTAGCAACATATCGTGACTTCCCAGAAGATGTAAAATTTTGATGAAAATACTAAAAATATCCTTCAATGGAAAGTTATCATGAACTAGATCCTTCGATCATCCTGTATCCTGAATATGACTCTGGATATAGAAATATGTCAAACCCAATATCATATTCATTTCTCATTTAATCTTATGATGATAATTCATTTAATGAAATATTAGAAATCATTTTTAATTTTCATCATGCTTTGATCAAAGTCTTCTTGAATCATCATTTGTTTGACGTAGGCAGGATGCGATTTTCTCTTACCAGGAGTGATCGATTCCATGTTAACCTACTCACAACCTTCATATATAATCCATCATATCTAGATCACCCCATACATGACTATGTCATGAATGCATATGAACCAAAATATGGATTCATATATATAAGATTCTATGGTAGTTTCAGATCAAAGGATTACATGCACAATTCCACCATGAGAACCATCTATTGACATGTAGATAAGACTCCATTAGATATTCTCAACTTAGATCAATTTAGTAAACTCATTCTCTAATGAGCACCCACATTCTTATATTAGTGTCATACACAAGTGATTGTGAGATTAATCATCCTCTCAATTGAGCATACAAAAGATGTGCTAGTCTTACCAGAAACTTTGATCCCCAACTTAATGTTCCGTCGACCAGGAATGTTTAAATTAGAGTTTTAAGGTTTTAGGTTTCACTGGTATGATCTCATCATAATCCTAAAATCATAGCCTTAATTTATGGGGTTCATCACAATCTTAAATAAATAATAAAATACTGCATATGATGAAATAAATGTCTTTATTTATTTTAAAATGTCATTACATGAGTTTGGAAGACAAAGAATAGTCCAAATAAATAAATAAATTTTGATTGGCTTGAGGGCATATTCCTTTCAAACAATTGATTAGATTTAGTCAATTCTCTAATTAAGTCTATTATGTAATCTAACCCTAAGTCTAACCCAATTAATGGACCTAATCCCTACTAACCCATTAACCTAATGTGTTATGATTCATGTCATAGGATCTTCAATTTACAATCCTAGAACTTAATCAAACAACTTCTTAATTCTTAATTAAGTTTTGGGCTAAGAGTTGGGGTTTGGCTTTTCAAAAATAGTTTTTATATTTGTAAAATATTTTTACAATATGATTCTATCAATCAAGTTGCATGTTTGATTCATAATCAATATGCAAGTAACCTAAATATGAATCTACTTTAGATCTAATCTAAACATGTTCATGTAATTAAAATAGTTTTAATAATAATTAATCATAAATCTTTCTAGATCAAATCTAACATATTTGTGAAGATTAAAATTAGATTAAAATATTTTTAATCAGATCATAAAATTTCTTAGGTCTAATTTAAAATTTTATGATCAATATTTTAGATCAACACGTACTAAGACAACCTATTCACTGTAAGGGGTAAACCTTACAGCAGGACAACCTTATGGCAGTCCGTGCAATCTAAAATATTTTATTTTTAGATCTAAAATTATTTTAAATTTATTAAGTTATAAATAAAATTAGATTAAATCTAATAAATTTATGATTAGAGTCAGATCATCACGAACTAGGATAACCTATTCACTGTAAGGGGTAAACCTTACAGCAGAACAACCTTATGGCAGTTCATGAGATCTATTTTTTTTTTAATTTTAGATTTAATAATTAAATTATAAATTATATCTAATCTAAGAAATAATCTAAACATGCATAAAAATTATGTAATAACAACCTTGCTCTGATACTAATTGAAGGAACCGGATTTAGGGTTTTACAGGTAGATCTTGAAAACTTTTTCAAGATCTTATAGCGAAAGACTTAAATAAATAAAATATTTATTTAAATAAATATATAAATATTTAGATCTTAGATCTATTACATGATCAAGGAATTATATTAAATTAGAAATTAAAATTAAATAAGAAAGTAAAAGGTTGATCAAATCAACCTAGATCTATACTACATCAAATGCAGGTATGAAGTTAATAGATCAGATCTATTACCTAAGTAAGATAGACGTTCTAACTTATTGATCTGAGCTTAATGATGAAGTCATAAGCCACACATGCATTTGGCCTCTAAAAGTCGTCCACACAAGTCTACGATCTTTAATCTGAAGTCTGATGCAGGAAATCAGCACAGCATGCTAATACTGTGCTGATCCTTCTTCGATGATCGATCTGATGCCCCCTTCTTCAAAATTTGAACTCTCCAAAATATGAGAAGAAAGATGAGAGTTTCTAATCTAAGACTCTCTCAGAAAAAAACTCAAAAAAAGGAGAAGAGATTGAAAATAAAATAATCCTAGAAGAAGACCCTCTTCTTCTTCTCTTTTCTCTCACCTAGACACCTAGTTTGATGCCTATGGAACCCCCATGCCCAAGGACCCTCTTTCTCTAATTTTTATACACCCCAAACCCCTCTCAAAGCTTTATATTTTATAAAAAGATTAGAATAAAATTCATCCAATAAATAGAGAAAAAGAATAGTCTAAGTTAGATCAAAATTCTAGACTAGGAATATCCAAACATGGGAAGTTGTTGGGGCGCCCAACTCTTGGGCGTCTCCTCCACAATTATTGGTGTGGACTAGCAAGGGAGGGTGCACAAAAAAGAATATTATTTTCATAGAATAAGAGAAGAATTAATTAAAAGAGGGGGCAACACTCAAGGGAAGGTGTTTTGGTCAATAAGGATTCTATCTCATAAAATCCTATGCAAAACTAACTCCTCTTTTGACTTAGTCTTCCAACAAATTGCCTTATGAGAAAAGGAGGAGAGAAAGAGGGCATGAGAAGCCATGGGAGTGAAGAATTTTCATGTAAGAAATAAAACAAAAAGGGCATGGGCCATGAGGATTAAGTGGCGCAAGTGATAGGGAGTCCTAGTCACACTAGGACTGCTATTTTGACTTGGTCAAACATGATATTCTAACCAAATAAAATTAAGATTAAACCAACCTAATTAAATAAGATCCTGACCCATTTAAAACTTAATTAAATTATATTAAATTAAATTAAATTTTTATTTATTTTTTTATCAAATTAAAAAATTAGATTAATCCAAATCCTAGTTAGACTAGGACCAGTTCTTCCTTGCACTTGGCTTATCCAATAAATCAATTAGACTTGATTCAATCAAGCCCAAATCAAATCTAATTAAATCATATTTAATTAAACTTAATCTCAGTCTATTGGCTTAATCAAATTAAGATAATTAGCAATTCAATTGCTAATCAATCCTCCTACAATACTTGTATTAGGTTAAACACCAATCGTATTGATTATTTATCCCTAGAATAATTCTTAATTGTTGATCAATCATCCGATTAGATCATAAGCTCTAATGTGTGTAACCTCATAGGTCCGAACCTAAGTCGGTAGCATAAGAATAAATTTTTGTATCAATCAAAGTGACCATCTAGCAATGATATCCGACGGTTGGATAGATCAAAGGTGTAGAACACCATCCTTAGAATCCATGAAGATATAGTTTTCATATAATTCATTCACTTGACCATAATGCTCGTAGGACACCTCAGAGTTCAACTGTCAACTCTGATCAGATTGTCCACATTATATTTTAAAATATCAAATCCATCTGATAGATTATCCTGGCCAAGATTTTGCTATATTGAAATACTGTGATACATTCTTCTCCAACTCTTAGAGTGGTCAATTTCATCTTGATCACACTCTGACTTCGTAAGTACTTGTCTGTGCCCAGAAGCCTTTCATTGCTGAATTAGAAATTCAATTAGTCTGGTACCAAAGTATAGTGAGTTGCTTGCAAGTCACTGAGGTGATCTCAGATCTAAGGGATACTTATACCTATATCCCATCAGAGACATTCTCGATAGTAGAATGCTCTAGAGTTGGTCACGTTCAATGATGATGTACCCATATATCTCATCTATATTGCATACCAGTGTCTCCACACTCTTTGGTTAAGAGGACAACCAACCTATATGGCATATAGTGATCTATGCTCGATAGATGCTGTTGTCCTAATTAATAGCCTATCATTTGGTCGTGAACAAATTTAAGGACTAATCGGTAAATTCTCTCTTTATCAAAACTAAATAGTCCTAAGGACTTCATTACAATAATGGAGTTAATTAGAAGATGTAAACTTATAATGAAAAAGATGCTAAAATATTTTTATTAATTAATAAATTAATTATAATTATAAAATAGCTCAATTGTCAATAGGCTAACGATTGACTTTGGAACATAATTTCCAATAGATAATTCATATTTTTAAGAGTTAAAAATTTAAGACATGAATTTTTATAATTAACTCATAAATTGCTTCTGACCATAGGATTATCATGAAAATGGTGATTGATTTGGATGGTTAATGTACGATCACTTTTTTAGGATAGATGAGTCTTGAGTCTACGATGTGAAGATACCAAAGCGAAAGTATAGGTACTCATTAAAGAACGAAGGCACTAAGCATGACCACCTTGAGCAGTCATAAGGAAGTCTACCTTCTCGTCGATGATTGGCTCGATGTTGCAGTAGTGTATCTAGTTCTTTAACTTGAGGTTCATTGATAGTTCATCTTAAGGGTGTTATAGTTTGACTATACCATAACTCGATCTCCTAGCCATTCAAAATTTTGAGGTGTACGTTGGCTATAGCATGTTCATTATAGAAATTGAATTGCACCAATAGAAGATCTATCTACCTCGGTAGATGAGGAGTAGCCCTATGATGATCATTAGATCGAGTTCTTAAGCCCATGATCATGGCAGTGTGAAGATGATAGAAAGAGTTTTTATTAGGGTTTCACATCGAACTCAAATCGAATGATTAATTCATATGATGGATGTTGGGTTTGATGAGTTCACTTTAACCCTAATTCTATCGGAGCTTAAGATAGAAAAATCCAATCACATAGGTAGGTATACCAAGAAGTTCACTTTTAATTTTGATGGATTGCCATCATATACTGCTAGGTGTCACTGGTGGATTTTGGGAGCAATTAGAATGATCTTTGTTGATGCAGAAATCCATCTCGAGGTCGGATTACTGGAGTTGCATGATGGTGGTGAGTCAGCGATGATGGGATGGAGGCAGCTGTACCTACAAGAGAAGTCCTCGATTGGAGTTGGCTCCGATGGAGATTCTCAGACACTCAAGTCAATTTTTCGTTTAATAGAGAAAAGAAGATGAGCATTTGGGAGAGAAGAATAGCGTACCTTAGGGTCCCTCTTTTTTTTCTTTTAAAGAAGGGTCCGAAGTTTGTTAGGATGGATTATGGATTGTTAGTCATGGGAGAGTAGTGAGTTGTCAGAGATATTTTGTTTGCCCACTAGAAAATTCTTAGGAATCATGTCAAGTATTGTCCCCTCAAGGCAAGTAGGAGAAAAGTTGACAACCCGAAGGAGTTCATCTTGAAAGAGTTCATCCTGAAGGAGTTCATCTCAGAAGAGTTTGTCCTGGAGGAGTTCATCTTGGAGGAGTTCATTTTGGAGGAGCTCATCTTCCGAGAGTTCATCCTGGAGGAGTTCATCTTGGAGGAGTTCATCCTCGAAGAGTTTGGTCATCTATGGGAGTTCATCCTAGCGGAGTTCATCTTGGAGGAGTTTTCCTGGGGAGTTTATGGAAGAGTTCGTCCTAGAGTAGTTCATCCTGGGGAGTTCATCCTAGAGGAGTTCATCTTGGAGGAGCTCATCCTAAAGGAGTTCGTCTGGAGGAGTTCATCCTGGAGGAGTTCATCTTGAGGGAGCTCATCCTGGAGGAGTTCATCCTAGAGGAGTACATCCTGGGGGAGTTCATCCTGAGAGAGTTCATCTTTGGAGGAGTTCATCCTGGAGGAGCTCATCCTGAGGGAGTTTATCTTGGAGGAGTTCATCCTGGGGAGTTCATACTTGGGGAGCTGATCTTGGAGAGTTCGTCCTGGACGAGTTCATCTTGGGGGAGTTCATCATAGGGGAGTTCGTCCTAGAGAAGTTCATCCAAGAAAAGTTTATCCTAGGAGAGTTCATCTTGGGGGAGTTCATCCTGGAGGAGTTCATCCTGAAGGAACTCATTCCGAGGGAGTTCATCCTAGGGGAGTTCTTCCTGAAGGAGTTTATCCTAAAGGAGATCATTCTAGGGGAGTTCATCCTGAGAGAGTTTATTTTGGAGTTCATCCTAGAGGAGTTCATCTCGAAAGAGTTCATCATAAGGGAGTTCATCCTGGAGGAGTTTGATAAGATCGCGATGTTGTCGTTAAGACATCATGTTTATCAGTTTAATCTAACTTCTTAAAATAGATAGTAGTGAGTCAGATCAAATCCATAGGAAAGGTAGTGTTTTAGATTTGAAATCTTTGATTTTTGAAAAGAAAAAGAAAAGAAAAGAGTTTTGAAATCAAAAGTGAATCCAAAAAATAAAAAGCAAAAATTAAAAGGTGCAGAAATTTAAACTTGGAACTAAGATCTACTAGTTAGATCTTAGCATCTACTTGTAGAAAAATAAAAAGCAATAATTAAAATATAGAAATTAAATTATAATAAAAATAAAGAGTATAAAATTAAAGAACATAAAAATAAATATTGCATTAATTAAAAAATTTATAATTTAAATATATAAAAAAATAAAATAGGATGATCTCTGATCCTGGATCGACATTGGTAGAAAGATGGTGTAGAAGTCCAGCTCTTCTTCTCAACATCCATTGCTTTGAAGCAGCCATTAACCCATAGCCTGACTTTCCTTTGTACCAAAGCTTCATCTTGATCAGATCTGTTGATTTCTAGAGGCTTGGGGTCCTTTTTATAGAGCTAGGAGGGCTGGAGAGTTTTCTTCTAGGCAATGTAGGACTAAGGAGCTTTTTGATCGTCAAAATATGAAGAAATTTGAGTGAAAATCAGATTAAAAGGAGTCATGGTTGAATTCTGCTCCTCTAGATGAAATCTGGCCATTCAATAGGAATCCAACGGATCAAAAATCATCAAAATTGGATGTGTCTCAGCCCAGATCAGATCAGATTAAATTTTGGCCATTGATCATGTGTTGATGGAGAAAATCTGATCGCTGATCGCATATTGGGAGTCCTGATCACCATTGGGAGCTTTCTCCACCGTCGGATCTTCACTGGCTAGTTTTCTGACCGTTGGATCGCGCAATTACTATAGCTATGGACTGGCTTCACCGTACATCGCAATGAATCAGCATCTTCTATCGATGAGTGAAAAGTCCAAAATGCTCTGTGAGTTGCGATAGATTTTCTGTGAATCCTTTAAGGGTCTAGGTCCACCACATGTCGATTCGTGATTCATCGGTTTCTGCTGAGCTGGCGGTTCACACTTGGATCATGGACTGACTGATGACTTTCACGATTGAGCTGGTAGGCATTGCTGGCTTGGCATGCCGAGTTTGTCGGCTTAGCTCGACGGCTTGAACCGACTGAGCCATTTTTCTTTTCTTCATTTAATTTTTATTTATTTTATTTTTTTAGAAATTCATATCTTCTTCGTTTTAGCTTCATTTTGCTCAAAACTTATTTCATTATGATCAAAAAAATAAGCTCTTTTCATCAATTATAAAATTTTATTTTTTAATTTTATTATTTTTTAATTAATTTTTTAATTAATAAAAATATGAATTTCTTAAAAATATATATAAATTGATCATTAATTCTTAAAAATTAATATACATTAATTGATAAATTAATACTTTTATTAATAAATTTATGATACTTATCACATCCTCCAACTTAAGCTTTGCTCGTCCTCGAGTAAAGAAAGAATTTATTTTTAAATATCTTTTAACTTTAGAGTTTCGAATTTTACCTAAGCAGTTTTCAAAATGGCCACTGATATTCAGTAGAATATAAGTGAGGTATATCATTAGGGTATTAATACTTATCAATAGAAAAATTAAGTAAAGAACATTAATTTTTTTTTCTGAATTTTTTCTAAATTATCCCATCTTTATCTTTGATTTATCTAAACTTTCATATAGGCAAGTGTATTGCTACTTCCACCCTTCATTTATTGATTTTTATTTTTACATTGCCAACTTTTTGATGCGAATATCACTACTTACTTAGGCAACGAAACTCGATTACTCGATGAAAAATTAATATTTTTTTTTAAAATTTTTTTAATATTTACCACTATTGAATGTCTTAACCTCTTAAGCTTTCTATTTGATCTATGTAGCGAGTCTTGGGCCAATGACTCCCAAACCAGTTGGCTTTAGGGTACTAGATATAGAATACCCCTCGAGCTTACAAACTCGAATCAAATAGGCTTCGAGTTAAGACTAACTTTATAATGAGCTTCTTTGCCCTTCCCATCTTTTGATGCGAAACTCAATGCTTGCTTAGGCAAAGAGGTCCGGTTACTCAGTGAGAAGTACTTAAAAATTACTTTATTAAAATAAATTTTTTATATGAAGAAATGTATAGTTATCCTACACAAGCCCATAAAAAGTAGATTTTTCTTTAATTAGTAGAAAAAAATTAGAAATGCTCAAAGAAAAATCTTTTTATGTTCTAGGCTTAACTTTTTATTGAGTTTACTTAATACTTTATTCCTCAATATTTCATAGATTCTTTGATCTATGTATCAATTTTTTTTTAAAAATTGCTTAGTTTAATTTGATTCTTAAGCATAATCAAGTGTATAAATACTAAATACTAATTTTTTTTGAGGACTTAAAATTTTAAAATTTTTATTTTTATCTTCCTCCAACTTAATCGACATTATCCTCAATGGAGAAGAAAAAATAAAGGGTGTAATAAAGAACATGAAATAATACATCTGACTATATTTTTGGTCCAACATATGCCTTTAAAAATTTAAGCTCTCCCTCCAACTTATTCAAATTATCCTAAAAAAAATTAAATAAAAAAATAAATTAAACTAAAGAAAACTAAATATTGGGTTGCCTCCTAACAAGCGCTAAGTTTACCGTCTTCAGCCAGACACAATGCAGCTTACTATCTTATATCAAATACTGGATTGAAAAATTTCAATGGTTTTGGATTGTCAATTTCAGAAAGTTAATTTATAATCCCATTATTGATATATTCATTGTTAATTAGAAAAACATATTTTGTGACCTCATTCTCAGACCCATGTTTATTAAGAATTTCTTCTATTTGTTCTTCTAAAATGCTCATGAATTGAGTTTTTGTATTAGGAATTAAGTTTAACTCAATGGGTGCTAGAAGGGTGACTAAAGATGATTTTAATTCTGAAGGTAAATTAATGTGATCTTGCTTAAACAACTCCATTGACACTTCATTACATGCCTCTTGATTTTTGTAAGAAGAATCAGCTTCTAGGGTTGAAGGGAATAGGACATTAGGTTTATAAGTCTTGGGTAAATTATCTATTCTCTTTTTTCCTATGTCTATCTCATTTAAACTAGAACTAGCATCAGTACTAATTTCTGACTCGGGTTCTTCTATGTGGTTAGTCTCAGTACTAACCTATTTTTTTAAATTTTTATTTTGGCTAGCATCAGTACTAGCCTCTCTCGCTTGATCTTGGTATAGGTCCATAAGAATCCTATAGCTTTTAAGTTCAGAAATTACTTTGGCATTCTTAAATTGGGAATTCTTAAGTGAAACATTAAATTGATAACTTGGTCTAGGTGGTTGGTGGACATTAGGTGGGTTGTTTGAAATTGATAGGCTCGATAGTTGATCTAGTTCTCTCCTCATGTTAGACTCCACTAATTATCCTATTTGAGCTTCTAGCTTGGTGATAGATTCTTATTGAGTCAGAATCAATTGTTGAAGTTGGTTAAATCTATCGTCAACTAGATTGGTATGTTGAGGAGGTGGGTATGAGGGTTGATTATAATGTGGTGGCTGAAAATGACCTCTATTAGAAGCATAGTTCTGGTGTTGAGGTCTATTCTGATAATTTTGCACTGATGGAGTTTGGGTTTGAGCCTAAGTTTGTTATGATTTTTAAGAAAAATTAGGATGGTTTCTCCAGCTAGAGTTATGAATTTAAAAATGGATCATTAACTGACCTAGAGTAGCCTTTAGCAGCTTGGACTTGTTCTTGGATAAAAGATGGAAACTGTGCAGTCGTAGGATATTCATTCACATGATGGGTTGGGCTAGCACAGATTGAATAAATCTCCTGATAATTAGAAGATAATGTGAATTGTGCAGGAGATTGTTGTCCTAGGGTGATGATTTGATCTAATTTCTGGGCAAAAAGATCGATTTTATCTAATTTCTGAGCTAATTGGTTCAAGTCAGACATAGAACTAGAGTCTGGATCATAAATCCCTGCCTGCTTTTGGTAGAAAGATAATGAAGCATGGTTGATTGAGTTTTCACTCAGAGTTTCAAATAAGGCATAGGCTTCATCCTTATTTTTATTCATTAATGCACCTCCACAAGATGTATCTACCATCTGTCTGTATTGGTCTCCTAAACCCTCATAGAAAGCTTGAACTATTTGCTACTTAGACAGACCATGGTATGGACATTTTCTAAGAAGTTCCTTAAGTCTCTCCCATGACTCGTGAATCTGTTCTCCTAGAAGCTGAGCAAATCCAGTGATAGTTCGCCTCATAATGTTGGTTCGGCCTATGAGATAAAATTTCTTAAGAAATTCACTTTGCAATTCAGTCCAAATTTTAATTGGTCTTCCTATTATGCCAAGCCAGTACTTGGCTTTGTCTTTTAATGATAAGGGAAATAAAATTAGTCTAAGGGCATCATTAGTTAAATTTTGAATTCTCACCATAGAGCAGATTTCTAAGAATTCATCCAAATATTTATAAGGATCTTCATTGGTGTTCCCATAGAAAGATGGAAGCATCTGGATTGTAGTTGGCTTGATCTCATAGTGGGTAGCATGGATATCAGGTAACTGGATACAAGTCGATGGGCTATAGCTAAAAGGGATAAAATATTTTTTCATCTACTTAGATGGTTCTCTAAAATTTTCAGCCATTTAGTTATCGAATTTAATACGATTCAGCCTTTCAATGTTATGTTTGGATTCAACTAGATCAGGTAAAGCGATTTTCTATCGTGCATGCTGTGGTGCAATCCTAATGTATTGTTCAAAATTTTTTTAGATTTTTTTTAGAATTTTTTTATATATTTTTTTATTATTTTATTATATTAAAAATTATTTTTTTAATTATTTTATTTATTAATTTTAATTTAATTTAATTTAATTATTAATTTAAATATTTTTTTAGTTAGTTTAATTTAATTTAATTTAATTTTTAATTTATTTTTGAAGAGAAAAAAAAGAAGAAAGAAATAAAATTTCTAAAGAAGAGGTCCTAAGGAGTCCTAGAGCTAAGAAGAGAGAGAAGAATTAGGTTTAATTAGGTTTGATGTTGGTTAGCAATCAAGTTGGTCAATCAATTCTAACTAAGGATAATCCTAGATCTAGATAGCTTCTAACTGTCAGGATCACCTTCAAGTCCTCCAAGTATAGGATCAGCCAATCAACTAACCAGGTAAGTATAAGATCAGTGGGAGTCCTCCCGTTGCTTGCCTTAGACACCAATTGTGCTTGGCCAGGTAAGCGAATGGAACCAATTAGAAACCACCTTCCTTCGGACCTAGTCATCGCTGAACCACTTTCCTAGACACCAGTCAAATTGACTAACCCTAATTTGGTTCAACTCTTAGGGTTTCTTGTCCTATTGAGCTCGAGTTTCTAGGGCTGATGTCCAATTGATTTTAAAATTAAAGGCTTAGGTAAATGCAGGATGCTGGTTGGTTGTTTATGGGCCAAGGAAGGATTATCAAATCCCCACCTTATTTTATTTAATTGGGTTGTGCCCTTAATTTGGTTTAATATGAATATGCATAAAAAATTTTCAATCAAAGGTTTCTATGCAATTTAAATTAGATGCATGCAATTAATTGAATTCTGAAAGGCTTATCTTGCCTCCGACAGTCATCAGAAAAAATAAAACTAATATGATGCATGCTCTAAATAGTTACAATTTCTAATCTTATCATGAGGCTTTTAATTAGGTTTAAATAGATATTTTTAAAATTAATTTAAAAATAAAATAAATAAATAAATAAATAAAAGAAAAGAGGACTAGAGTTAGGATTGATCTCACCAAGATTAGATGCTTTCTTCTTTTCTCTTTTTTTTCCTATAAAATAAATAAATAAAAAATTAGTAAGTAATATTTAAAAAGAATATTTATAATTAATTTATAAAAAAATTAAGGAAATCAAAGAAAAAAATAGCATCTATTCCTTCCCCGATAATGGTGCCAAAAACTTGGTGCATTTATCGAAATTATTTTTAATTTATTTAAAATAAATCAAAAAAATAAAATTAAAAATAAAAATAATCTTCGATAATGGTGTCAAAAACTTGATAAGATCGTGATGTTGTCATTAAGACACCGTATTTATCAGTTTAATTCGACTTCTTAAAATAATTAAAAATATATAGATAGTAGTGAATTGGGTCGAATCTATGTGGAAGATAGTATTTTAGATTTGAAATCTTTGATTTTTGAAAAGAAAAAAAAAAAAAAAGAATTTTAAAATCAAAAGTAAAGTCAAAAAATAAAAAGTAAAAATTAAAAGGTGTAGAAATTTAAACTTAGTACTAAGATCTACTAGATAGATCTTAGCATCTACTTGTAAAAAAATAAAAAGTAATAATTAAAATAAAAAAATTAAATTATAATAAAAATAAAGAGCATAAAATTAAAAAATATAAAAATAAATATTATATTAATTAAAAAGTTCATAATTTAAATATATTAAAAAAAATAGGCTGATCCCTGATCTTGGATCGATATTGGTAGAAAGATGGTGTAGAAGCCCAGCTCTTCTTCTCGACATCCGTTGCTTTGAAGCAGCCATTAATCCATAGCCTGGCTTCCCCCTATACCAAAGCTTTGCCTTGATCAGATCTATTGATTTCTAAAGGCCTGGGGTCCTTTTTATAGAGTTAGGAGGGCTAGAGAGTTTTCTTCTAGGCAATGTGGGACTAAGGAGCTCTTTGATCATCAAAATATGGAGAAATCTGAGTGAAAATTAGATTAAAAGGACTTTTGATTGAATTTTGCTACTCTAGATGAAATCTGTCCATTCAATAGGAATCCAATGAATCAAAAATCATCAAAATCGGATGTGTATTGATCCAGATAAGATCGGATTAAATTCTGGCCATTGATCGTGCATTGATGGAGAAAATCTGACCGCTGATTGCACGTTGGGAGTTCTGATCACCGTCGGGAGCTTTCTCCATCGTTGGATCTTCATTGACTAGTTTTCTTGCCATCGGATCATGCAATTACTATAGCTATGGACCGCGTGGACTGATTTCTGAGCAAGAAAGTCCACTTTATTTATCAAATTTGAATCAGCCTTAGGACTATATTCTAGATGTTTAAATTCATGGATCCCTACCATACACCGCAATGAATCAACATCTCCTATCATCAAGTGAAAAGTCCAAAATACCCTATGAGCCATGATAGATTTTCTATGAACCCTTTAATGGTCTAGGTCCACCATATGTCGCTCTATGATTCACTGGTTTCTACTGAGCTGGCGGTCCATGCCTGGATCGTGGACCGGCTGATGACTTTCGCGGTTGAGCCGGCTAACATTGCTAGCTTGGTGCGCCAGCTTTGTCAGCTTGGCTTGGTGCGTTTGGATGCGTCGGCTGATATGGCATGACGGCTTGAGCCGACTGAGCCATTTTCCTTTTTTTCATTTAATTTTTATTTATTTTATTTCTTTAGAAATTAATATCTTCTCCATTTTAGCTCCATTTTGCTCAAAACTTATTTTATTATGATAAAAAAATGAGCTCTTTCCATTGATTATAAAATTTTATCTTTTAATTTTTATTATTTTTTAATTAATTTTTTAATTAATAAAAATATGAATTTTTCAAAAATATATATAAATTGATCATTAATTTTTAAAAATTAATATAAATTAATTAATAAATTAATATTTTTATTGTTGAATTTATGGTACTTATCAGAGTTTGTCCTGAAGGAGTTCATCCTAGGAGAGCTCATCCTAGGGAAGTTCATCCTAGAGGATTCATCCTTTCGGTAACTTTAAGTTTGGCCTGAGATAGGAACTCAGCCTCAGCCTTCTGAAGACCTACAATTAGTCCATATTGTGACCCTGGCTTTTCTCTGATGATATCAAGTTCGACCTGACTTAGGACCTCGGCCACAGCCTTTTGAAGACCATCAATCAGTCCTCATCATGACTTTGGCTTCTATCTCTCGATAAACTCAAGTTCGGTCTGAGATAGGACCTCGACCTCAACCTTCTGAAGACCTTCAATCTGCCTATGTTCTCATATCTTCGACAAGCATAAAAACCTTCCAACAACAGTCCCCCTACTTTCGAGTCTGGGCCTTGGTTCGGATGAAGGGAGTATAGTAAATCAAACTTGCCGAACACGTCATTTTTTATCATTTAAACTTAGAATCTTCTGGCTTCTTATTGAAATTGTTCAAAGGTCTTCAATTCTATCCTCAGCTTTTTAAGCTTAGATTCTTGCCGACCTCTATCTTCTAAGGTCGGATTTCTGCATAAGTTAACATCTTAAGCTCGGATTGCTGCAAGCCTCCACTTTTTAAGCTTGGATTTCTATGAATATTGATATTTAGAGTTCAAATTTCTATAGGTCTTTATCTTCTAAGGTTGGATTTCTGTAAATATTGATATTTAGAGTTTGGATTTCTGCAGGTCTTTATTTTCTAAGATCGGATTCCTGCAAATATTGATATTTAGAGTTTGGATTTCTGCAGATCTTTGCCTCATATTTAGAAACCAAAGGTTTTCACCCTCGCTAGGATGAGGTTATCCTCCTATCTTAAATAATCAAAGAATTTTTTTCTATGTCAAGATGAGGTCCTTCTCTTGTCCTTAACATAGTCGTAGGAGAATATCTGGGCCGTTGAAGGAGCCTCTCCCCACCTTCCATCTTAAATTAATGAGGGTCTTTATTTTGCTCATGTTAGGATGAGGTTCTCCTCCTATTCCTAACATGGCTGTAGGGGCACATTAGGGCCATTAGCAGGACCTCTCCCCTCATCTCGTCTTAAATTAATGAGATCTTCTGCTTTGCTCATGTTAGGATGAGGTTCTCCTCGTGTTCCTAACATGGCTGTAGGAACACATTAGGACCGTTGGTAGGATCTCTTCCCTCATCTCGTCTTAAATTAATGAGGCCTTTTGCTTTGCTTGTGTTAGGATGAGGTTCTCCTTCTATTTCTAACATGGCTGTAGGGACACATTAGGGTCGTTGGCAGGACCTCTCCCCTTATCTTATCTTAAATTAACGAAGCTTTCTACTTTGCTTGCATTAGGATGAGGTTCTCCTCCTATTCCTAATATGGCTGTATGGGCACAGGCCGTTGGTAGGGTCTCTCTCCTCATCTCGTCTTAAATTAATGAGGCCTTATGCTTTGCTCATGTTAGGATGAGGTTCTCCTCCTGTTCCTAACAGGGCTATAGGGGCACATAAGGGCCGTTGAAAGGGCCTCTTTCCTCTTTCCATCTTAGGTTAATGGGATCTTCTTTGATTGATGTTCTTGTTAAGTTTGTTTTCTTAGTCTTGATTTTTTCTTGGCTTGAATTTGGGCTCGGTAGTTCAGCCTTGATCGTGATTTTGACTCTGGCTCAGCTATGATCTTAATTTCAGCTTGGTTGTGATTTTAGCTTTAGCTTATCCTTGATTCTAATCTTGGCTTGGTCTTGAATCTGACTTCAGCTCAGCTTAGGCTTTTACCTCAGATTATTTTTTTTTCTTTAGTGAGCTCGGCTTACTGAGGTTGAATTTTTGTTGGCCTCAATCTTTTGAGCTTGAACCTATGCAGACCTCGGACTTGTATAATCTTTGCCTTGGATTTGTCTTGCTTGCACCTCGGATGGGTCTTGAACTTGATCTCGGATTGGTTTGGATTCTAACTCCAGCTTTAGCTTTAGTTTTTTGAACTTAGTCTTGATTGACTTTGAGTGAGGTCCTCGATTTTGGTATCCTATAGCCCTATGAGAAATAAAAGATAATGGACAAAAGCTTAAAAGTCTCTTACCATGAGTTCTTCATTTGGGAGACCTTAGGCTCTATTTGACCCCCACTTGTTACTTGATTTGAGCTTTTGTTTTGGGGTAATTTAACTTGGATTACCCCAGTTTAGGTCGGACTTTGTCTTCTTCTCCTTCTCCTCTTTCTTCTCTTTATTTTTATATTTGTTTTGGTTTCAGTGGGTGAAATTCATAGAACCATGTATGAAGGTTGTGGCATTTTGTGGGTGGCTTCGGAGTTGCTCCCAGTTAGCTTCGGCTATTTGATGTTCAAAAATAATTAAATAAATGCATGGAACTTCGGCCATATTGGAAGCGTACGGACCTCGGCTCTGCCATGGCACACTACCTGGGTGCACAGGGGAGAGGGTCAGTGTCGTCGAGAGAACCTCAGCCATGCTTGAATGTAAGAAAAAGGTCAATGGGGGGGACGACATGAGATACATGCGGGCACAGTTGAGAAAGGATCGGTCGGCTGGCTTGTTCTTTCCTCTTTATCTATTTCTTCTTCTTCTCCCCTTCCTTTTTTTTTGGTGGGGAGAGGATTGGCACCACCTAAAATTGCGACAGAGGACCTCGGCACTATCTGAGATCGTGAGGGAGATTGGTGCCACTCGAGATTATGAGGGAAGACTTCGGTGCTGTTGCGATGGATTTGCTCGACTAGAGGGCGTGCCTGATGCATGGGAGAGGGGAGAACGTCAGAGTCGCCATGGGTTGCGCTCAGGAGAGGAGACTGGCTGTAGCTAAAGGCATGCAAGGAGAAGGCTGGAGCTATCATGGGTTCGTAAGGAAGGAGAAGGTCGGAGAGATCGTTTGAGTTCCACCTAGGAGTGAGAAGATTGGAGGAGGCCAAACGCGCACAGACTAAGAGGCTCGCGGATGCCAACCCCTCCCCATCCTCTTCTCTATTTTTTGAAATAGAACCTCTTAACCGGGGTCGCCACAGGATGCACCTGGGAGTGCACTGGAGGAGCTCGGCCAGAGATGCGTGGGTGAGAGAGAAGCCTGCTAGACCGATGGTCGCACGGAGGAGAAGATCGTCTAGATGCGCAGGGGCTGAAGATCTGCTGGAGTTGCTGGAGGTTGCCCAGGTGCATCAGCATAGAAAATCTATCGAACCGAAGGTCGTTCGAGCGTGCAAGCGCAGAAGATTGCCCGGACCGAAGGTCTCCCAGGTGCACGAGCACAGAAGATCCACCGAACCGAAGGTCACCCATGGGAGAAGGCCGGTCGAAGGTCAACGGGCGTGCTGGGATTTCGCCTAGGATCATTGGGGAAATCGGTCGGGGGAGCTTGAATGCACGGAGGTCAGCTAGGGTCATGAGAGAAAAGGTCACGCGCTAGAGGGAAGGTCGCCGACCCTGCTCCTCTTTCCATTTTCTTTTATTTATTTTTTTTTTTTTGAAAATTGAGAACTAAACTCCCTTCTTATTTTTTTTTTTGGAAATAGGGAGCTGAACTCCCTTCTTCTTCTTCTTCTTCTTCTTCTTTTTTGAAGTCGGCATCGTCTAGGATCGTGAGGAAGATTGGTGGAACGCATGCACGAGAAGGACATCAGCTAGTTGGGTCATCTGGGCTGGGGAGAGGCCTGCGGACATCGTTCCCTCCCCTCTTTCTTTCTTCTAAAAGTCAAAATTGAGAAGATCCAAATGCGATTGCATATAGTGAGAATTGGAGGAACATTAAAAGCATATAGGATTCTAGTGTTAAATACGACTGAGTGGAAACTACTTGAGGTAATAAGAGATCAAACAAAATTAATAACATATAGAGTTCTAATAATAAATCCAACTTATGAGTAGTATGTAGTAATTAAACATCAGTCATCAATATAAATATACGACATTTGAATAAGAGCTATAAAACTTCTAGTTAGTTGATGAGGACGATCCACTATCCAGATGGTTATGATAGTAGCTGAGTTTACAGAACCACATATCCCATTTAATAGAGCAATGCATGAAAAATAATAGATAGTTATAGTAGTATCTAAGAAAATGGCACATTCGTTAGCTTGAAAAATATAGCTCTAATTTGATCCTAATAGGTAAAATTTATGACCCATGGGAGTAATGAATAGAAATGATATCATAGTCTCGAATGAAGATGTAATAAGTATAACAGTAGGATGCCAAAATGACCACCAACTTAGGAAAGTCTCTCTTCATTCTTCTCTAATTTTTTTATAATACCACTTCATTCTTTTCTCTCTTTTGGGACCTCAGTCTCTCCATTTTATTTTGGATTTCAGAGGTTGCTTTTATTTTGCCCAGTATATTATAGTGCAAATGAAGATCTTTCCTTTCTAATATTTGATTCTATTTAGAACTCAAGGGAATGGATGAAAAATCAAGAATATAGTATGACTAAAAAGAGATTTGCATAATTATATTTCTTATCTAGATCACATGGCATTTTCATTGATTCAGATCATCCTTGTCATGGTCTCCTTCCTTGCTTGGACTTTTTTCTCTAATTAAAATTTCTTCCTCATTCAAAGCCCCTCAATTTAGGCCTGGGTGGGAGACTTTGAAGATGGATGCTGAATCCCATCATTATTATTGTTATTGGAGCTGCGTGATGGAGCTTCTCTCGTTGGATGCTCATTTCATCCCAAAATGGGCTCAAAGGCCCTTCCTCTAGCGCCATCTATTGATGCAGAAATCCATCTCAAGGTCGGATCACTGGAGTTGCACGATGATGGTGAGTCAGCAATGATGGAATGGAGATGGCTGTACCTACAAGAGAAGTCCTCGATCAAAATTGGCTTTGATGAGGACCTTTCGATGCTCAAGTTAGTTTTTCGTTCAATAGAGGGAAGAAGATGAGCATTTGGGAGAGAAGAGGTGCGTACCTTAGGGTCCCTCTTTTTTTTCTTTTATAGAAGGTCTGAAGTTTGTTAGGATGGGTTGTGGGTTGTTAGTCGTGGGAGAGCAATGAGTTATCAGAGATATTTTGTTTGCTCATTAAAAAATTCTCAAGAATCATGTCAAGTATTGTCCCCTCATGGCATGTAAGGGAAAAGTTGACAATCTAGAGGAGTTCATCCCGGAGGAGTTCATCTTGGAGGAGTTCATCTTGGAAAAGTTCATCCTGGAGGAGCTCATCCTGGGAGAGCTCATCCTGAGAGAGTTCATCCTGGAGGAGTTCATTTTGGAGAAGTTCATCCTGAAGGGTTCATCTAGAGGAGTTCATCTTGAGGGAGTTCATCCTTAAGGAGTTCATCCTGGAGGAGCTCATCCTGGGAGAGTTCATCTTAAGAGAGTTTGTCCTAGAGGAGTTCATTTAGGAGAGTTTGTTCTGAAAGAGTTCATCCGGAGAAGTTCATCCTAGAGGAGTTCATCCTAAGGGAGCTCATCCTGGGGAGTTCATCCAGGAGAAGTTTTCGGGAGGAGTTCGTCTGAAGAGTTCATCCTGGGGAGCTCATCTTAAGGAGTTCGTCCTGAGGAGCTCATCTTGGCCTGGAGGAGTTCATCCTGGGGAGCTCATCCTAGAGGAGTTCATCCTGGGAGAGTTCATCCTAGGTGAGTTTATCTTTGGAGGAGTTCATCCTGAGAGAGTTTATCTTGGAGGAGTTCATCCTGGGAGAGTTCATTCTGGGGGAGCTCATCCTGGAGGAGTTTATCTAGGAGAAGTTCATCCTAGGAGAGTTCTGTTAGATATATGTGCCCTAGAAGCCAGAATTGGCTGACACTTGTAATACACTTCTAGGGGCAAAATTGTAATTTTGACTAAAAGCAATAAATGGGTTATTTTCTATTACATATGTGTATTTAGTGTCTGTGATACATCCTTTGAGTTAATGGTAATGATAATTCATATTTTCAAGAGTTGAAAATTTAAGACATGAATAATTATTGTTAACTTATAAATTGCTTCCGACCATAGGATCATCATGAGGATGGTGATTGATCCGGAAGGTTGGTGTACAATCGCTTCTCTTTAGTAGATGAGTCTTGAGTCTATGGTGTGGAGACACCAGAGCGAGAGTACAGATACTCGTTAGAGAACGAGGGCACTGAGCGTGACCACCTCGAGTAGTCATTAGGGAGTCTACCTTCTCGTCAATGACTGACTCGATGCTGCAGTAGTGTGTCTGGTTCTTTGACCTGAGGTACATCGGCAGTTCACCTTGAGGGTGTTATAGTTTGACTACACCATTACTAGGTCTCCTAGCCATATGGAACCCTGAGGTGTATGTTGGCTATGACATGTTCATTGTAGGAACTGGATTGCATCAAGATGGAATCTATCTACCTCGGTGGTAGAGGAGCAGCCCTATGATAATCATGAGAATCAAGTCCAGAAGCCCATGGCCATGGCAGAGTGAAATAATAGAAAGAGTTTCTATTTAGATTTTCACATTGGACTTGAATCAAATGATTACATCATATGATAGAGACTAGGGTTTGACGAGTTCACCTTAACCCTAATCTAATCGGGGCTCAAGATAGAAGAACTGAATCACACAGGTAGTTGCACCAAGAGGTTCGCATTCAGCTCTGATGGGTTGCCACCATATACTGCTAGGTGTCACTGGTGGATTTTGGGAGCAATTAGAATGATTTAGATGATCGATCATTCTAGCTGTTCGAATCAGAAGAGTTCTGATCCATCGAAAGGAGTTTCGATGATGTCGATGATAGAGATCATGACATATCCCATTACCATACAGAACTGAACCTAACTGGGTCACACAAACAAAGGTTTGAATCTGGTGATCATCAATTGAACTGATCTAGTTCAATTGATCTGAATGAGATTCAATTAGGTTCAAGGAAATCGTGCTAGCACTCGATTGAACCTAATGTTCTTCTTTTGCTATCATAAATAAGTTGTCCTGTCTGAGCCAAAGGAGTTTGTGCTCAATCAGAGGCCTTCATATGGTCTGACTAGGAGGTTGTCCAAGTCAGAAAAGGTTGTCTTATTTGTAAGACATTACCTGCCATTTTTGGTCACCTGCCATTTCTTATTCTTTGACTTTGGTCAAAAGTCTACCTTTGACTGGTCAAACGTTGACCATTGACACTTTGACTTTTGACCATATGTCATGCACCTATTGGAGAGCTGGTGGGGGCCTGTCCCCCTGCCAGAACCTGGCAAGGAGAAGGACGCACGCCACCCTAGGGATGTGCCCAAGTTGGAGGCGCTTAGGAGTCCTTGTTGGACAAGGACTCCATCTCCTTTTTGGATTCCAATTAGAGTTCTTCTAAGAACCAACTTTGACTGGTCTTAGGCACCCTCTAAGGAGAAATCTAGGGGACTCTATTCCCACCAATCAGATTTAGATCTAATTTCACAAAGGGTTGTGATTGGTTGGGAAGAAGAGGAGTTGGATCACAGCTAGTCTATAAATAAGACCATGTACCCAACTCAGATCAGATGAGATATGATGAGATCATAGTTTCTCCATGCCCCAAGGCTGCCTCTTCCCTCCCTCTCCATGCCAAACCACCTTCTCCCCTTGCTCTCCACGTCCAAAAGGAGTTTTGGACCTTGGTTGGTGCAACTCAGATCAAAGAAAGGCGATCAAAAGTAAGAAGGCTGCGCTGCTGCAAAGGACGACTGCTCATCTTCAAAAAGAGTTTTGAAGATCCTCTAGATCAGATCTAGATCTAATTTTTGGAGACATGATAGAGAAGAAGAGGATCTCCAGATCCAACCTAAGTGGATATCGGTAGAGGCCAGGCGCTTGCGTGGCTAAGATCCAGAACCTTCCGCTGCAAACAGGATCATCAACAGGGTAATAGGATTACCCAGATCATGTAAATTAAATTTGATTTAATTTATTTTTTAATTTTATTTTATTAAAATAATAAGAATCAAATCTGAAACATATCAAGATCTAATTGGGATCAAGAGAAAAATTTTTGAAATATATCTCTTGATCTGATCAGATCTGAACGAACCTGGACCGGGAAATCAGGATTTCCCTTCAACTGGTATCAGAGCCATGGTTCTAAATTATTTAGATCTGATTTTAAATTTATTTTAATTAAAAAATAATTGATTTTAGATGTCACATAAGTTGTGATCAGATCTGAAATTAGAAAAAATTAAAATTAAATAATTTTGATCTAAGATTAGAAGATATGCATGACTAGTTCTAGAATAGAATAGTTCTATAGAATATTCTTGCATATTTTTGATTTAATCTGATTAAATCATATTTTAGATCTTTTTATTTACTATTTTCTGATATTTTAAGTGTTATAATAACATCTGAAAAATAGTAAATAAAAATTATTTAATTTTTGAATATCATATGAGATATGATTGATGCATGTCTAGACTAGTTATAGAATAGTTCTACATAATTATCTAGATTAAAATTTATTTTGATTAGATCAATTTAAATCTAATTTTTTAGATTATTATAAGATAATTTAGATCTAAAAATATGCATGATTATAATACATGAGATGTATGCAAAATATGCCATGATTAGATCTACTTTGTATATGAGATATATGATATAGATCTGATATTATTTTGTAGTATTGAATGTTCCTGATTAAGGCGTTCCTCTTGGCCGTCCGGTCATAAGAACGAAGAAGGGTTTAAAGGCCCTCTCTTCCCATTCGATAGGGTCTTCTTATGATGTGTAGGGGTGCTGTGTGTTCGTCCTTAATCAGAAATCCAAAACTTACTTTCTGCAAAACCCTAGATCCTGAAACCCTAGGATTTATTGTGCATATTTTGTTTATGAACCCTACTTAATTAAGAATTAAGTTTATGAAATATTAATTAGGTCTAAAATTGAGAATTTCAGATCTAAGACATATTCATAATACTGGGTTCGGGCTTGGGTAGCTCAATTAGGTCTAAGCGGTTGATCAAACCGAATCAAGAGTTGGTTAGATGGGATCAACAATGCTTAATTGACCAGCCTAATAGGATTAAGTCTGGGTCAAGATCGAGTCACGATCAAGCAAGACCTAATTAGGCTCAGAGGTTAGAGTCTGGATTGTAGGCTAACCCAATTGGTTCTGACTCAACAATTTGGTGTCTAAGGTAAGTTTGGCATAGACGACCGACTGATTTTTAATTGGAAGCTACTCGACTTGAATGCGTTCTTGTACGAGTTAATGGCATATTCCTTCCATCGGTCTCACTTACCTAGCCATATCTGTTGACACAGTTCTGATCTGAGGTGGTTAATAATCCGAGCTAACCCATGCCACTAGGTTAGTCATAATTGTTATGACTAAGCCAAGTCTGTTTAATGAGACCGAATCAATTCTCCCTAAGAAAAGATTAAGTCAGAGGTCTTCCACCATTGTAGATGTGCGGGCCCTTCCTGGGGTTGATTATTCTCGGCTGGATACAGTGGCTCAGTTGCACCGAGAAGATGCAACCATGTCTATTAGGCATTGGATGCTATGGACTGGAGGATGAGTTGGACTCAATATTCTGGATAGGGTGAGAGACTCAATTAGGAACCCAGTCTATGCAATGGTGGGTCTGACTTAATAAGGATGGATCAATATTTCGGATACGGTGAGATTCATGATTAGAGACCAAGTTCGGGTGCACGATGATTAGAGAATCATTGAACAGTTGTTCACTCATTGGCTGACCATCACCAATATTTAGGTGAGGTATGAGTAAGTTGTGAGACCGAGACCACTAGAAATCAT
>QRFJ01000598.1:0-21152 GCA_006176705.1 Cocos nucifera | reverse complement strand
CTCGTTAGAGAATGAGGGCACTGAGCGTGACCACCTCGAGTAGTCATTAGGGAGTCTACCTTCTCGTCAATGACTGACTCGATGCTGCAGTAGTGTGTCTGGTTCTTTGACCTGAGGTGCATCGACAGTTCACCTTGAGGGTGTTATAGTTTGACTACACCATTACTCGGTCTCCTAGCCATATGGAACCCTGAGGTGTATGTTGGCTATGACATGTTCATTGTAGGAACTGGATGGCATCAAGATGGAATCTATCTACCTCGGTGGTAGAGGAGCAGCCCTATGATAATCATGAGAATCAAGTTCCAGAAGCCCATGGCCATGGCAGAGTGAAATAATAGAAAGAGTTTCTATTTAGATTTTCACATTGGACTCGAATCGAATGATTACATCATATGACAGAGACTAGGGTTTGACGAGTTCACCTAAACCCTAATCTAATCGGGGCTCAAGATAGAAGAACTGAATCACACAGGTAGCTGCACCAAGAGGTTCGCATTCAGCTCTGATGGGTTGCCACCATATACTGCTAGGTGTCACTGGTGGATTTTGGGAGCAATTAGAATGATTTAGATGATCGATCATTCTAGCTGTTCGAATCAGAAGAGTTCTGATCCATCGAAAGGAGTTTCGATGATGTCGATGATAGAGATCATGACATATCCCATTACCATACAGAACTGAACCTAACTGGGTCACACAAACAAGGGTTTGAATCTGGTGATCATCAATTGAACTGATCTAGTTCAATTGATCTGAATGAGATTCAATTAGGTTCAAGAAAATCGTGCTAGCACTCGATTGAACCTAACGTTCTTCTTTTGCTATCACAAATAAGTTGTCCTGTCTGAGCCAAAGGAGTTTGTGCTCAAACAGAGGCCTTCATATGGTCTGACAGGAGGTTGTCCAAGTCAGAAAAGGTTGTCTTATTTGTAAGACACTACCTGCCATTTTTGGTCACCTGCCATTTCTTGTTCTTTGACTTTGGTCAAAAGTCTACCTTTGACTGGTCAAACATTGACCATTGACACTTTGACTTTTGACCATATGTCATGCACCTATTGGAGAGCTGGTGGGGGCCTGTCCCCCTGTCAGAACCTGGCAAGGAGAAGGGCACACGCCACCCTAGGCGTGTGCCCAAGTTGGAGGCGCCTAGGAGTCCTTGTTGGACAAGGACTCCATCTCCTTTTTGGATTCCAATTAGAGTTCTTCTAAGAACCAACTTTGACTGGTCTTAGGCGCCCTCTAAGGAGGAATCCAGGGGACTCTATTCCCACCAATCAGATTTAGATCTGATTTCACAAAGGGATTGTGATTGGTTGGGAAGAAGAGGAGTTGGATCACAGCTAGTCTATAAATAAGACCCTGTACCCAACTCAGATCAGATGAGATATGATGAGATCATAGTTTCTCCATGCCCCAAGGCTGCCTCTCCCCTCCCTCTCCATGCCAAACCACCTTCTCCCCTTGCTCTCCACGTCCAAAAGGAGTTTTGGACCTTGGTTGGTGCAATTCAGATCAAAGAAAGGCGATCAAAAGTAAGAAGGCTGCGCTGCTGCAAAGGACGACTGCTCATCTTCAAAAAGAGTTTTGAAGATCCTCCAGATCAGATCTAGATCTGATTTTTGGAGGCATGATAGAGAAGAAGAGGATCTCCAGATCCAACCCAAGTGGATACTGGTAGAGGCCAGGCGCTTGCATGGCTAAGATCTAGAACCTTCCGCTGCAAACAGGATCATCAATAGGGTAATAGGATTACCCAGATCAGGTAAATTAAATTTGATTTAATTTATATTTTAATTTTATTTTATTAAAATAATAAGAATTAGATCTGAAACATATCAAGATTTGATTGGGATTAAGAAAATTTTTTTTGAAATATATCTCTTGATCTGATCAGATCTGAATGAACCTGGACTGGGAAATAAGGATTTCCCTTCAAGTTCATCCTAGGGGAGTTCGTCTTGAAGAAGTTCATCCTAGAGGAGTTCATCCTGGAAGAGCTCATCTTGAGAGAGTTTATCCTGGGAGAGTTTATCTTGAAAAAGTTTATCCTGAAGGAGCTCATCCTGGGGGAGTTCATCATGTGAGAGTTCATCCTAGAGGAGTTCATCCTGGAGGAGTTCATCCTGAGGTAGCTCATCCTAGGAGAGCTTATCTTGGAGGGTTCATCCTTTTGATAACATCAAGTTTGGCCTGAGATAGAAACTCGGCCTCAACCTTCTGAAGACCTTCAATCAGCCCATATTGTGATCCTAGCTTTCCTCCTTTGATGATATCAAGCTCAGCCTTACTTAGGACCTCGACCATAGTCTTCTGAAGACCTTCAATCAGCCCTCATCATGACTTTGGCTTCTATCTCTCGATGAACTCAAGTTTGGCCTGAGATAGGACCTCGATCTCAGCCTTCTGAAGACCTTCAATTAGCCTATGTTCTCATGTCTTCGACAGGCATAAAAACCCCCCAACAATCTTGATGATCAGTCATTCTAATTATGTGAATCAGAAAAGTTCTGGTCCATCGAAAGTTATTTCGATGATGTCGATAATAGAGATCATGACATATCTTATTATTATATGAAACTAAATCTAATTGGATCATACAAATAAGAGTTTGGATCTGGATGTGATCAATTGGGCTAATACAGTTCGATTGATTTGAATTTGATCAAATCAGGTTCAAGAAAATCGTGCTAGCATATGATTAAGCCTAACATTCTCCTTCTATAGTTTTTCTAATCTATCTCTATTGAGTTAAATTTGATTTGACTCATCCTTGGATTGTAAATGGGTTTATTTTCATCTGGCAAGAACTTGTCCAGGTTAGATTAATTATAGAAATAAATTCATTCTGAAATGCAATTGGACTAGGGTCAATAGTTGACCCAATTGAGAGAATTAAGGGTCACAAGATCAGAGCCTTCTAGAAAATCTTTTAGGAATTCTTTTTCTCTAATTTTTGGCTATGTGATAGGGTTTGAGTCATACTTTGGGTGTGCCAAATTTGGTGATTTTTGGAGGCATCTAGGTTGGGTTAAGATAGAGTTTGATTTGGATCAAACTCTTGAGGGAAGAGTCCTAGGCACCCTGGACTCTTCCTTATCCCTTCATGTTGCTACCTTTGGAGATGTTTTTGGTTGACCAAACCTAATAGAAATCAGGTTGGGGACATGGGCTATCAGCTCTAGAGTCTTAAGTTATCAAGGAATTTGATTGCTTGATGAAATGAAATGGGACTCTAAGGTGGCACAAGAGTCTATTTAAAGACCCTGCGCCCTAGGGCTTTAATCCTTTGATCACCACACCCATATGCTGCCATCATAAACCTCCTCCACATCCCATCAAGAGCTCCTCCCTCTCTTCTCCACGTCCACACTAGAGTTGGTGAGGTTTCAACACTCAAAAGTTGAGAAAAGCTGAAGATAAAACAAGACAGGGCAATCTTGATCAAGAGACCAGGTGCTGCCTTCAAAGTTTGTTTGAAGGCTTCACAAATCAGATCCAGATCTAATATTTGAGATTAGATCCACAAGAAGTGTGCCTCTAGATCCTACCTGAGTGGACTCCAGTAGAGGCCAGAAAATTGCATGGCTACATTCAGTACCCCGAGTGAGAACAGATCATCGACAGGGTAAAAGCTATTTACCCAACCAAGATAAGAAAATTAAATTAGATTTAATTTTAATTTTTAATTTTAATATCAAATCTATAAGATCAGATTTGAGATATTTCAGATTTGATTAAAATTTTTAGAAAATATTTTGAAATGTTCCTTCAGATCTAATCAGATCTGAACGATCCTATGGTGGAAAACAGGATTTTTTCTTCAATTGGTATCAGAGCTAGGTTAGCAGTTCTTCAGATCTATTTTAGATTTATTTTTATTTTTATTTATGATTTATTATTAAAAAATTTTAGATGTCACATCAGATATGATTAGATCTAAAATAAAAAAATTAAAAATTAAATAATTTTGATCTAAAGTGTATGAGATGCATGACTAGACTAGGTATAGAATAATTCTTTGTGTAGTCTAGTTTAATCATATTTTTAATTTAATTAAATATAATTTTAGATCTATTTTATTTCTAGTTTTTTGATGTTATAAAGATTGTAATTAGATCTAAAAAATAAAAAATATAATTTTTAATTTTTAATTTATTCATATGTAATATGAAAGTTGCATGCTTAGACTAGTTGTAAAATAGTTCTATGAATTATCTAGAATAGTTTTATTTTGATGTGATCGATTTAAATTTTATTTTTTAGATATTATATATGATATATCAGATCTGAAAGCATGAATGTTTTAATTAAGTTATGATACATGAGATGTTTGCAAGGTATGTGTTGGGGATAAATCCCGCTCCAGCCGAAGTCTAGCTCAATGCCCAGCCTAATGCAACCAGTAGCCACAGAAGAGCTTCGACAGACGGGCTTCAGCCGAACTCCCAGCGCCCGAGCTTCTTCCAGCCGGCCGAACTAGTTAGCTACCGAGCTTCTTCCAGACTCCCAGCGTCAAGACCGAACCCCTCCAGCCGATCGAACTACTTAGCGGTCGAGCTCCTGAAACCTCCAGCATCCGAGCTCCTTCGAACCCGTTCAGCTGGCCGAACTATTAGCGACCAAGCTCCTTGGACTCCAAGCGGCCGAGCTTTAACGGAATCCCCCAGCACCCAAACTCCTTAGCGGTCGCCCCCTCGGCTGAACTCCCCAAGCAGTCGCCCCTCGACCGAACTCCTCAGCGGTCGCCCCTTCGACCGAACTCCCCAACCGGTCGCCCCTCGGTCGAACTCCTCAGCGGTCGCCCCCTCGGCCGAACTCAAGCAGTCGTCACTCGACCGAACTCCTCAATGGTCGCCCTCGTCGAACTTTGGCCGATTGAGCTCCTACCAAACTCTCAAGCGTCCAAGCCTCAGTCGAAGTCCAACATCCGGCTGAACTCTCCAACGGTCGAGCTTCGGATTCTCCTCGGTCGAGCTTCGACGGACGAGCCTTAGCTGCATACCTCCACCTATGGGAGCTGAACTCCCTCCAATCTTCCTCTTCAGGAGCCCGAACTCCTCCGAAATGGGCACACGATGAAGGCCTTCAACCCTTCTGCAGCCATCACCATCAGTCCGCCGCAGGCGATAGCGACCCACTATCAGGCGGCGATGGCTATCACCATCAATCCGCCGCACACGGCACCATCCCGTGAGACTGACTCCATCGAACCTCGAGCGGCCCGCCAGCATAGTTGTCACCATCAAGCTCTGCTATAAAAAGAACCCTTCCGATATACTAAGGCTAAGCTCTCTGACCTCTAATCTCTCTGAGCTCTCCTCTTCTTCTCTAAGCTTCGGAACTTATTCCGAGCACTCCATTCCTGTTGGCCGAAGACTGACTTGACTGTCGGAGGGTCCTGCTGGAGCCACCCCCACCGGTTCTGGATGGGACTTTGTTTTGCATGTCCCCGGTGGCGACCTTAGCGGCCTCGACCCCGGCTACCTCCGGCGGTGATGAGTTTCTGCACCAACAGATTGGCGCTAGAAGGAAGGGCCCGAACCTTCGGGTTCCCTTGTTCTTAAAGGAGTGCTCGGCGACTTTCCTCCCCTCTCCGGAGATCTCCCTTCTCTCCCGAAGAGAAAATGCCTCCCAGGAGAGCTTCGACGCGGTGCTCGACGGCCTCCATGGCCTGATCCCAACCAGATCCGTCTGTACCTGCTTCAGCCCCGGCAGCTCAGGTTCCACCTGTACGTGTGGTGGATGTGAAGCATTTCGACTTACTTGTCCGACAGGTCCGTGGCCTCACGGAGGCATTGCAGGCTATACACTAGCCCCCGGTGGCGACTCCACCAGGAAACCCACCATTGGAACGCCGAAAATCGGCCCCAAGGAAGAGTACCAGGGCCAGCATACCGGTCGCCCCGGAGAAGGGGAAACAGAGGGCCGGGGGTCCATGTTCGGATCATGGTTATCTTCTGGGGGAGACCTTCCCCATTCGTAGTCGGAAGCACCTGAAGATCTGCAGCCAAGATGACGCCCTCGATTGCAGACTTCGGGAGATGGATCGGCGTATTGAAGAGCTCGGCCGCATCACCTCGGCTCATCATGCTGACGTCCATGCCGAACCTCCCTTCTCTCCAAATTATTCAAAAACCTATTCCACCGACCTTCGAGCTCCCTCAATTGAAAAGCTACGATGGAACTTCTGATCCGGTTGATCATCTAGAGGCCTTCCGTGCCATGATGCTGCTCCACGGTGCTTCAGACGCCATACTGTGCCGAGCTTTCCCATCTACCTTAAAGGGAGTAGCTAGGTATTCAGCATTAAAGCTGAGTACGATCTTCTCTTTTGAGCAAATGAGCAGTCAGTTCGTGGCTCACTTCGTCAGTAGCCGACGCCCGCGCTGAGGTTCGGACTTCCTGATGAACGACAAGCAGAAGCGGGAGGAATCCATCCGGGATTACGTCACCTGGTTTAACGCCGCGGCATTGGAAGTTCGGGACTTGGACCAGTCTATCACGATGGCCGTACTCAAGGATGGCCTTCAGAGAAATAACTTGCTATTTTCTCTGAAAAAAAAGTATCCCAAAGACTTTGCCGATCTGCTGGCTCGGGCCGAGAGATATGTCCGTGCGGAAGAAGCCTTCAAGTCGAAAGATGAGGAATCCCTGATAGGGCAGCTGGCAGACGATGGAGAGCCGAGTGAAGTTCGGTGAGGCCGAACTTCCCTTCGAAGCTCATCATCTAAGGGAAGTTCGGCGCAAGTGAGGGCGGAACGAAGTTTCCCACGGAATGAAGTTCGGCATAAGTGAGCCCGAAGGCCGAACTCCACCTTAAAGCTCACCATCACAGTGAAGTTCGACGCAAGCAGTGGCAGAACGAAGTTCTCCCATGAATGAAGTTCGGCATAAGGGAGGCCGAACTCCGCAGGAGATCACCCAAATGAAGTTCGACCGCGCTCGAGACCACACCGGGGCGAGCGAGGCCGAACTCCCCCTCGAGTACGTCGCTACAACGAATTCACGGGAGGTGCAATGAAGTTCGGACAAGCAAAACCGACCCCCTCCCTGCGAGCAAGGAAGTCTGGACAAAGAAGCATAAGTTCTCCCGTGGAAAGTTTTGCGGGAAAATGGAATGAAGCTCCGCGCAAGCGAAGTCCGAACTCCTCAAGCTCACCAGGGAGGAAGCCCCGACAAAAAGGCACTAAGAAATCCTCCTCCCGAAGGGTTCCGCAACCATGCCCCGCTCCTCTAACTCAAATTCTCGGCGAAGTTAAGAGCCAGCCGCCAGGACCTAAAGGACTACGACCTCCCCAAACGCACGCGATCGAAGCAAGTAAGGCCCCTACCATCGCGACCACGGCCACGACAATGAGGAATAAGTTCAGCTCCAAGGGACGACGGGATAAATTCCTCCGATGCCAGCATGAAGCAAGGGAAGATCGGCTAAAGGCACTACCATAACAAGAAAAGACAAGAAGGTCAGCCACCTCGTGGCATCATCAACATCACCCCCGGGAGGAGCTTGGTACATCGATGATTCGTTATCTTCCAGCATCAAAGCCAAGAGAAGCATGCTCCAAATTGAGGAGGCTGGCATGAGATAGAGGAGGTCGTCTGGACGGGACTTACTGCCCGAGGGAACTCTGAGGAACAACACCCCGACGACCCTCGAGCGGAAATGCACTGCGATTAGCTTCCCCTCGGTAAAATTCTTTCCTCTCAATAATATTATTTTTGGACGAAAAAACTATCTGATGGCAGGAGAAAGAAACGAGCGAAAATAGCCCGTTAGGAATAGGAGGACCTCGTCCTAACGCGAGCAAAGTCGAAGGCCTCGTTCACGAAGGACGAGATGGGGGGAGAGGCCCGGACGACGGTCCGCATGTGCCCCCACAGCCCGTTAGGAACAGGAGGAGGACCTCATCCTAACGCGAGCAAAGTCGAAGGCCACATTCACGAAGGACGAGATGGGGGGAGAGGCTCGGACGACGGTCCGCATGTGCCCCCACAGCCCGTTAAAAAATAGGAGGAGGACCTCGTCCTCACGTAAGCAAAGTCGAAGGCCTCGTTCACGAAGGACGAGATGGGGGGAGAGGCTCGGACGATGGTCCACATGTGCCCCCACAGCTCGTTAGGTACAGGAGGAGGACCTCGTCCTAATGCGAGCAAGGTCGAAGGCCTCGTTCACGAAGGACGAGATGGGGGGAGAGGCTCGGATGACGGTCCGCATGTGCCCCCACAGCCCATTAGGAACAGGAGGATGACCTCGTCCTAATGCGAGCAAGGTCGAAGGCCTCGTTCACGAAGGATGAGATGGGGGAGAGGCTCAGACGACGGTCCGCATGTGCCCCCACAGCCCGCAGCCCCGTTAGGAATAGGAGGAGGACCTCATCCTAATGCGAGCAAAGTCGAAGGCCTCATTCACGAATGATGAGACGGGGGGAGAGGCTCGGACGACGGTCCGCATGTACCCCCACAGCCTGTTAGGAATAGGAGACCTCGTCCTGATGCGAGTAAGGTCGAAGGCCTCGTTCACGAAGGACGAGATGGGGGAAGAGGCTCGGACGACAGTCTGCATGTGCCCCCACAGCCCGTTAGGAAACAGGAGGAGGACCTCGTCCTAATGCGAGCAAGGTTGAAGGCCTCGTTCACGAAGGACGAGATGGGGGGAGAGGCTCGGATGATGGTCCGCATGTGCCCCCACAGCCCGTTAGGAACAGAAGGAGGATCTCGTCCTGACGCGAGCAAAGTCGAAGGCCTCATTCACCAAGGATGAGATGAGAGGAGAGGCTCAGACGACGGTCTGTATGTGCCCCCACAGCCCATTAGTAATAGGAGGAGGACCTCATCCTAACGCGAGCAAAGTCGAAGGCCTCGTTCACGAAGGACGAGATGGGGGGAGAGGCTCAGACGACGGTCCGCATGTGCCCCCATAGCCCATTAGGAACAGGAGGAGGACCTCGTCCTGATGCGAGCAAAGTCGAAGGCCTCGTTCATCAAGGACGAGATGGGGGGAGAGGCTCGGACGATGGTCCGCATGTGCCCCCACAGCCCGTTAGGAACAGGAGGAGGACCTCGTCCTGACGCGAGCAAAGTCGAAGGCCTTGTTCATGAAGGACGAGATGGGGGGAGAGGCTCGGACGACAGTCCGCATGTGCCCCCATAGCCCGTTAGGAATAGGAGGAGGACCTCATCCTGATGCGAGCAAAGTCCAAGGCCTCGTTCACGAAGGACGAGATGGGGGGAGAGGCTCGAATGATGGTCCGCATGTGCCCCCACAGCCCGTTAGGAACAGGAGGAGGACCTCGTCCTGATGCGAGCAATGTCGAAGGCCTCGTTCACCAAGAACGAGATGGGGGGAGAGGCTCAGACGACGGTCCGTATGTGCCCTCATAGCCTGTTAGGAACAGGAGGAGGACCTCATCCTGACGCGAGCAAAGTCGAAGGCCTCGTTCACGAAGGACGCATGTGCCCCCACAGCCCATTAGGAACAGGAGGGGGACCTCATCCTAACGCGAGCAAGGTCGAATGCGAGCATCGACCTCAATTAGAGAAAGCTATCATGTCAACCTCGGCCGGAGAGGTTCAACATCAACCTTGGCTAGAGAAAGCAACCATGTCAGCTCCGGCTGGAAATGAGATCTCCCCCGAGCTTCGACCTAAACTAGCACAGAGCTCAGAGGAAGACTTCGGAAGTCGCCTTTCCTGCACTCCCTTCCTTCGATTTTCGAACTTGGGAGTGGGGGGGGCTAATGTTGGGGATAAATCCCGCTCCAGTCGAAGTCTAGCTTAATGCCCAGCCTAATGCAACCAGTAGCTGCAGAAGAGCTTCGACAGACGGGCTTCAGCCGAACTCCCAGCGCCCGAGCTTCTTCCAACCGATCAAACTAGTTAGCTGCCGAGCTTCTTCTAGACTCCCAACGTCAAGACCGAACCCCTCCAACCGGCCGAACTATTTAGCGGCCGAGCTCCTGAAACCCCCAGCATTCGAGCTCCTTCGAACCCGTTCAGCTGGCCGAACTGCTTAGCGACCGAGCTCCTTGGACTCCAAGCGGCCGGGCTTTAACGGAATCCCCCAGCGCCCGAACTCCTCAGTGGTCGCCCCCTCGGCCGAACTCCCCAAGCAATCGCCCCTCAGCCGAACTCCTCAGCGGTCGCCCCTTCGATCGAACTCCCCAAGCGGTCGCCCCTCGATCGAACTCCTCAGCGGTCACCCCCTCGGTCGAACTCAAGCAGTCGTCGCTCGGCCGAACTCCTCAGCAGTCGCCCTCGTCGAACTTCGACCGACCGAGCTCCTACCGAACTCTCAAGCATCTAAGCCTCAGCCAAAGTCCAACATCCGACCGAACTCTCCAACGGTCGAGCTTCAGATTCTCCTACGTCGAACTCTTTAGCGGACGAGCCTTAGCTGCATACCTCCACCTATGGGAGCCGAACTCCCTCCAATCTTCCTCTTCAGGAGCCCGAACTCCTCCGAAATGGGCACACGACGAAGGCCTTCAACCCTTCTGTAGCCATCACCATCAGTCCGCTGCAAGCTCTGCAGCTATCACCATCAGTCCACCATAGGCGATAGTGACCCACTGTCAGGCGGCGATGGCTATCACCATCAATCCATCGCACACGGCACCATCCCGTGAGACTGACTCTGCCGAACCTCGAGCGGCTCGCCAGCACAGTTGTCACCATCAAGCTCCGCTATAAAAAGGACCCTTCCGATATGCTAAGGCTAAGCTCTCTAACCTCTAATCTCTCTGAGCTCTCCTCTTCTTCTCTAAGCTTCGGAACTTATTCCGAGCACTCTATTCCTGTTGGCCGAAGACTGACTTGACCGTCGGAGGGTCCTACCGGAGCCACCCCCATCGATTTCGGATGGGACTTTATTTTGCAGGTCCTCGATGGTGACCTCAGCGGCCTCGACCCCGGCTACCTCCGACGGCGACGAGTTTCTGCACCAACAGTATGTATAGGTTAGATCATTAATTGAATATGTAATATAAGATTTAGATCTAATTTATTTTGTAGTAGAAAATATATTTTTGATTAAGGTGTTCTCCTTGGCCATTCGATCATAAGAATAAAGTAGGATTTAAAAGCTCTCTCCTTTCATTCGATGGGGTATTCTTATGGCATGTAAGGATGCTGCATGTTCATCTTTAATCAGAAATTAGAACTTATTTTTCTACAAAATCCTAGATTCTGAAATCCCAAAATTTTGATACATATTTTTGTTCATGAACCCAAACTTAATTAAGTATTAAGATTATGAAACTAATTAGATTTAAAAATTATGAATTTTTAGATCTAAGATACCTTCATAAAATTGGGTTCGAGCTTGGGTAACTCAATTAGGTCTAGCGATTGATCAAACTAAATCAAGAGTTGGTTAGGTGGGATTATGAGTACTTAGAATTGACCAGCCCTATAGGATTAAGTTTGGATTAGGATCGACTCACATTCACATGTGGTTGACCAAGTCAAAATCTAATTTGGCTTCGTAGTTCGAGCCTGGATTGTAGGCTAATTCGATTGATTCTGATTCGATAATTTGGTGTCTAAGGTGAGTTTGGTAGATACGATCAACTGATTTTTAATTGAAAGCTACTCAATCTAAATGCATTCTCGTCGAGTTAATGGTATATCCCTTTCACTGATCTCACTTACCTGGCCATTTATGTTGATCTAGTTCTGATTTGAGGTGGCTAACAATTCGAGCTAACCCATGCTACTAGGTTAGTCATAATTATTATGACTAAGTTAAGTCAAGTTTAAAGAGACCTAAATCAAATCTTCCTAAGAAAATATTAAGTCATAGATCTTCCACCATTGTAGATGTGTGGGTCCTTCTCGGAGTTGATTATTCTCGACTAGATACAGTGGTTTAGTTGCATCGAAAAGATGCAATAATGTCTATTTGGCATTGGATGCTATGGGTTGGAGGATGGGTTGGGCTCAATATTCTAGATACGGTGAGGGACCCAATCAGAAATTTAATTTGTGCAAATGATGGATTTGATTTAACTAAGGAGTGGAGCAACATTCTAGGCATGGTGAGCTTCATGAATTAGAGATCAAGTTTGGATACACTATGATTAGAGAATCATTGGACAAGAGTTGTCCACTCATCGTTTAACCCATCACCAATAACTGTTAGGTGAGGTGGTGAGCCAGTCGATGGGATTGCACCATCCACTAGAAATTAATTGATCGCAGAGATTTTTGCATCTCTACCAAGGGAGTATAGGGATTCAAAAAAATAGTGAGAGCCTAATTTGTTTAAAAATAAAATTTTCAAACAAATTGGTTAAGTCTAATTACAAAATCTAACTAGAAATTTTGACTCTTTATAGAAAAATATCTGCGTCCAACCCACTAGCCCATATCCTGGACACCTATAGACTGACCAGACCCAATTAGAAGGACTGGATCTGGATCTGAAACTTCAAAATTATTTTAAATTTTGAGAAGTTGACTCATGTGTTGGAATAGGATCTTCCACTTTACCAACCCATCCACCCACTGAGCAGAGAGCATCTCTGAAAAAGTGGATGGATGAAGATAATAAAGCCAGGTATTACATGTTGGGCTTGATGTCTGATGAGCTCTAGCACCAACATGAAGACATAAATACTAACCATCAAATGTTGGTTCATCTGCAAGAGATGTTTGGTGAACAGAGTCGCGTAGCCAAATATCAAGTCATTAGGAGACTTTTTAAGGCTCAGATGCATGATGGGCAGTCGATCTAAGATCATTGTCTGATGATGATCAAGAACTTAGAAGAGCTTGAGAAGCTCGATGTTAAGTTAGATCAGGATCTGCAAATTGATATAATTCTATAGTCCTTGACTGATGCGTATGGACAGTTCATCATGAACTACTATATGCATAAACTGCAAAATACCTTGGTTGAGCTTATGAACATGTTGGTCACTACTGAGCTTTCCATGAAAGGTTCTAAAGGCTCAGTACTTGCTATGGAGTAGACTTCTTTCAAGAGAATGTCTTTTGAAAAGAAGAAAAAGATCGCAAAGAAGCAGAAAACTAAAAGTGGGAAGAAGAAGAAGGGAGAGCTGAAGAAGAAGGCCGCTGATAAGAAAAAATATTTTCATTGTAATACAGATGGCCACTAGAAGCAAAACTGTCCTCTATACCTAGCTAGTCTAAAGAACAAGAAGGAGGCAGGTCCTTCTGAAGGTATACTGGTTATAGAATCTAACCTTATGATTTTTTTTGCATCCAGTTGCATGCTTGACTCTGGTTTGAGTGCTCACTTATGCACGTCTATGCAGAATCTTGAGGAGAGCAGGAGGCTGAGGAATGGTGAGATGATCCTACATGTCAGAAATAGAGCAAAAGTTGATACTGTGGTCATGGAAACCTACCCTCTTCGACTACCATCAAGATTAGATTTAGTATTTAGGAACTGTTTTTATGTGTCTACAGTAAGTAGGAATTTGATTTCTATTTCATGTTTAGCATAGGAAGGCTATGTAATTAGTTTTCTTAAGGACCATTATAATATTCTTTTTGAAAGAAATAAAATTGCAAGTGATTTTCTTATTAATGGTCTCTACCAATTACATATTGATATTTCTATTTTCAATATCGAGCAAAATGTTAATGCCATAGGATCAAAGTGATCTAGGGATAGTCTAAAGGATAGATATTTGTGGCACCTTAGGCTAGGTTATATAGTTGAAGACATGATTAATAAATTAGATAAATTTAGGCTATTGAGTCCATTGACTTTCGAGTCATATTCGATTTGTGAATCATGGCAAAATGACCAAGCTCCCTTTTATAGGACATGGAGATCGAAAGGGCCACAGACCTACTTGTCCTGGTACACACAGATGTGTGCAGCCCATTTGATATATCGATCAGAGGTAATTATATCTACTTCATCATCTTTATCGATGATTTATCTCAATACAGATATGTGTATTTGATGTGACATAAGTTTGAAGTCTTTGAAAAGTTTAAGAAATTCGGACTCAAAGTAGAAAAATAAACATAAAAACTCATTAAGATTCTTCGATCAGATCGAGGAGGTGAATATCTTAGTCGAAAATTTCTAGACTATCTTAAGGATAATGGTATAGTCTCACAACGAACTCCACCTAGAATGCCTCAACTCAATGAAATTTTAGAATGGTGAAACTAGATCCTATTAGATATGGTATGATCCATGATGAGCTTCACAGACCTTCTAGAATTTCTTTGGAGACATAGTCTAATGACTGCTATATATTTATTGAATAGAGTTTCTTCTAAAACTATTCCTACCACACCGTATAAGATATGGCATGATAAGAAATTAAGTCTAAGTCATCTCAGAATATGGGGTTGTTCGGCTCATGTCAAGAGATAGTAGATGGACAAGTTAGAATCTAGATTTTTTAGAGCTCGGTTCATTGGATATCCTCAAGAGTCGTTAAGATATTATTTCTATCTTTCAGAAGATCATAATATGATTATGAGTCGATATACCATTTTTCTTGAAAAGTAATTCATTCAAGATGGTGGCATCAAAAGATAGATTAGGCTTGAGGAGAAAGTCTTCCATGAGCAACGAGCTAAGAAATCTATGGAACCCAATCAAATTAAGCTGGTCCAAACACTACCTCCTCCACCTCAAAAATCAACTAAAATTTTCTATCCTCCTGAAAGGTACTTAAGTATTATTTTAGAAGATGTAGAGAAAATATTCCTCATAAGAAATGAGGTTCATGATGATGATCCCAAAACCTATGATGAGGCGAAATCAGATATCGACTCTGAAAATTAGTTAGAGGTAATGAGGTCAGAAATTGACTCAATGCGCTCAAACCAAGTCTGGACCTTGGTAGATCTATCTGATGGTATAGTACCTATTGGGTGTAAATAGATCTTTAAGAAAAAGATAGGTACCGATGAAAATATAGAGACATTCAAAGCCAGGCTCATAGTAAAAGGGTATAGTCAGTGCGAAGGCATTGACTATCAGGATACCTTTTTGTAGGTAGCCATGCTTAAATCCATCCACACATTGCTTGCTGTTGCAGCCTATTCCAATTATAAAATATGATAGATGGATGTAAAAATGGCATTCTTAAATGGATATCTTAAGGAAGATATCTATATGGAATAGCCACTTCATTTCACATTCAGTGATGGTGATCACAAGGTGTGCAAGCTGCAAAGATCTGTGAGCTCAAAAGTGGCACTCCCAAGTCTTGAAAATATGAGAAGATAGGTCATGAGAAGATAGGAGCGAGCCAGAAGAAGAATTAGCCTTAATAGCAAAGTTTAGAAATTGGGTCGGCTCACACTGAGACTGAGCTAGCTCAATTGGAAACTGGGTCGGCTCAGCCCAGGACTGGGTTGGCTAGGTCTCAGAGAAAAATTCAGATAGAAAGCAGTGTTTTTGGATTATTGGCATAGTACACAACTGGGCGGGTTGGCTAGATCTCAGAGAAAAATTCAGATAGAAAGCAGTGTTTTTGGATTATTGGCATAGTACACAACTGGGCGGGTTGGCTAGGTCTCAGAGAAAAATCCAGATAGAAAGCAGTATTTTTGGATTATTGGCATAGTACACAACTGGGCCGGCTCAGTCTGGGACTGAGCCGACCCAATTGTAGGTTAGTCGGCTCAGTCTGAAACTGGGCCAGCTCAGTTTTCGTGGGTTATTATTTTATGTACGCGGGTTGTTTGGATTTGGAAAGTTTTTCTATGAGCTTGAACTTGACCCTTTGTAAAATATATATACTGAAAATAGGTCAAGGTTGATATAGTGCTAAAATATACTGAATAAAAGCTCTTTTCTTCCAAAAATTTCTTCTTCTCTTCTTCTCTATTTCTTGATTTATTTGATCATACTTCCACATAAATCTCTGAGAAGTACTTCCTTGTTGCTTGGTTAATCACTAGTGGCCATGCCATTCCATGTGGAAAGAGTGCATATTCCCAATATTTGGTATCAGAGTGGTGTTGCATGGAAGGAAGGAAGACACCTAGAATTTACTACATCCAGGATCTGTTGCATCAGATTTTATCCAAAAACTTTTAGTTTGCTTCGTGGTTATCTCTAGATTGAGGTGGAGATTGTTTACACAGAGAAATGGTGATACAGAAGTGTGGAAAGAGGATCTAGGGCTAGTTAGATCTTCTTTGAAGGGTAGTTTTGTTGGTGTGTGAGATCGTGAAGGATGTTAGGGATTTGTTCTTGACTTGTCTGAAGTTATGGGATCAAGTGGATTCAAGGTGGATTTTGAGAAGTTTGACAGCAAGAAAAACTTTACTCTATGGCAGCAAAGGATAAAAGACTTGTTGGTTCAGCAGAGGATCTACAAGGTCTTGACAAAAGAAAGGCCAGAAAAGATTAGTACTGAGGATTGGAAAGAGTTGGAGGAAATTGCTTTTAGCACAATCTGGATGTGCTTGGTCGATCAGGTTTTGCTCAAAGTTGGCATAGAAACTATGGCAAAGGGGCTCTAAGAGAGACTAGAGAACACATACATGGAGAAGAACATGACGAACAAGCTGTGGTTGAAGAAACAGTTGTATAGTCTGAGGATGCCTGAAGGCGGAGATCTTGTTGCACATATCCAAAGGTTCAATCAGGTATGTTTTGAGGTGATAAGTTTGGATGTGAAGATCGATGAGGAGGATCGGGCATTGCTGCTATTATGTTCTCTCCCAGGTTCGTATGATGGTCTCATAACAACTTTAGTTTATGGGAAGGAGATCCTAAACTATGAAGAGGTTGTTGGTGTGCTTAGATCAAATGAGCAAAGAGAGAAGATCTGCAAGGAAGACCCTAAGTCTGAGATCTTGGCTATGAATGAAAGATAGAGAAGATCAAAGGAGAAGATAAGAGGGAATTCAAGGGTAGGTCAAAGTCTCACGATCAGAGGAAGATGACATTGAAATGTTATAAATGTCATTAGCTTGGACACCTGAGGAGAGATTGTCCCCTTTTGAGATCAAAAAAATAGAAGGCCCGCAAGAAAGATGATACAACTTCTGTGAGTAGTGGAGAAGACCTACTAATTGTATCAGATGGATCCATAGAGTGCGATACTATATGGATATTAGATTCAGAATTCTTGCACCACTATACTTCTCATTGGGAGTGGTTTGCTACCTACCAGAAGGTCGATGGTGGAAGTATCAGCCTTGGAGATGATCACCCATGCAAAGTAGCTGAAATTGGCTCTATCAGGATGAGGATGTATGATGGGATCATTTGTACATTATCAAATGTCAGGCATGTATCGGAGTTAAAAAAGAATTTTATTTCTTTGGGCTATTTGGAGGAGCGGGATTATGCTTTTAGTAACCAGGCTGGGAGTGGATGTCTGAAAATTTCTATGGGAGCTTTGGTGGTGATGAGAGATAGAAGACTGAGCAACAATCTTTATAGAATGGAAGGCTCAGTGGTAAGTGATAGTATAGAGATGCTAGCAGCGACACAGGAGAAGCAGATTTTATATCAGTTATGGCACTATCGGATGGGTCATATGAGTGACCATGGGCTCACTGAACTAAGCAGAAGAGGTATGATCCCAGCCCTAAAGAAGGAGGGCACAGATCTTTGTGAGCTGTGCATCTTTGGCAAACAGCATAGGATAAAGTTTGCCAGAAGTATCAAGTGCAACGAGGGAGTGCTGGATTTAGTGCACTTAGATGTGTGGGGACCAGCTCCTGTATCAGCTAGAGGTAGGGCAAAATACTTTGTCACTTTCATTGATGATTTCTCAAGGAAGGTGTGGGTTTATCTGATTAGAAAAAAATCAAAGGTGTTTGCCCAATTCAGAGTATGGAGAGCTGAAGTAGAGAAGGAGTCAGAAAGATAGATGAAGTGTCTGAGGTCGGACAATGGAGGGGAGTATACTAGCCTGGAGTTCAGGAGGTATTGTGAGAAAAATGACATCAAACTCCATTACATGGTGAGGATAACTCCCCAGTAGAATGGTGTCGCAGAGAGGATGAACCAGACACTAACTGAGAAGGCATGGAGTTTGAGGCTGCAGACATCACTCCCAAAGTCATTTTGGGGTGATGCTCTAACTTTTTCTTGTTTTCTTGTGAATAGGTCCCCTCATTATAAGCTGAATGGAGGCATTCTAGAGAAGGTCTGGAGTGGGAGGAAGGTAGAGTTTGGCCATCTGAAAGTCTTCGGTTGCATAGCCTATGCACATGTGGAGGCAATCGAGAAGAGCAAATTGGATCCAAAATCTCAAAAGATGACATTCATAGGGTATCCACAAGGAGTCAAGGGCTACCTACTATGGGACTCTCAGGCATAGAAGTCAGTGATCAGTAGGAATGTTATCTTTGATGAGAAGAGCATCTTGAGGAGGTCTGGGATAGATAGAACAAGAAAAATAGAGGTGAACAGTGGTGACCAATCAGAAAATGATGGCATGCAGGTTACATCCACTTATAGGAGTGTTCTTGTTGAGGTGGAGCTGGGTAGAAAAGTATTATCTCAGATTGAAAAGTAGCTTGGAGGGTCGGTAGTTCAGACAGATGTGCAGGAGTAGCCACAGACATCAGGCAGAGATATGCCAGTGGAAGTGGCTTTGCACAAGCCTCAGTGTACTATTAGGAGATCGATCAGATTGGCATTGATGAGGTTATCTCCTATGCACTCATCACTACTACTGGAGATCTAAAGAGTTTTGCAGAGGCCATGGAGAGTGAGGATCATGATTCATGGATGCAGGCCATGATGGAGGAGATGAAATCACTTGAGAAGAATCAGACATGGCAGCTGGTGGATCTTCCAGAGGGTGCTCGACCTATTGGCTCAAAGTGGGTGTTCACAAAGAAAGAAGCACATTCAGAATAAAGTGGAGTCAGATTCAAAGCAAGACTGGTAGCAAAGGGATACTCACAAAGGTAAGGGATTGACTATACAGAAATTTTCTCTCCTATGGTGCGTCATACATTTATTCGAGTTTTGCTGTCACCGGTGGCACAACATAACATAGAATTGGAATAGATGGACATGAAGATGGCCTTCCTTCATGGGACTTTGGAGGAAAGAATCTACATGAAGTAGCCAGATGATTTCATGGAGATGGGATAGGAAGAAAAGGTGTGTTTACTCAGAAAGTCTTTGTATGGCTTGAAACAATCCCTTTGTCAGTGATATTGAAGGTTTGATAGCTTTGTTTTGAGCCTGGGTTTCAGCAGATGTAAACATGATTGTTGTGTCTACGTCAAGGATGTAGATGAGGAGGATGCCCTATACCTATTATTGTATGTAGATGATATGCTCATAGCCAGTGGAAGCATGGATGCTGTGAAAAGGTTGAAAAGGGCATTATCATCTGAATTTGAGATGAAAGATTTGGATCCAGCTGAGAAAATCCTTGGAATGGAGATTTGCAGAGATAGGTGCAAAGGAGTGCTCCATGTGTCACAAGAAAAGTATGTCTAAAAGGTTCTAGAGAGGTTTGGGATGGAGAAGGCCAAACCTATAGAGACGTCATTGCCGAGCCATATGTCTCTCTCCAAGTTATAGTGCCCCTAGTTAGAAAAGAAGATAGAGTTCATGGAATGAGTCCCTTATGCAAATGCTGTAGGTAGTGTAATGTACACTATGGTGTGCTGTAGACTAGATATAGCATATGCAGTGGGCACGGTTAGTAGATACATGGCTAACCTTAGGAGGGAACACTGGAAAGCATTGAAATGGATATTGAGATATTTACATGGAACAAGAGATTATGGTTTGGTATTTGGTGGGCAGTCGGGAGGATTTAGAGAACAATCTATAAAGATGTGTGAAGGTTCAGGTCCTCTAGAAGGATTTGTCGATGCAAATTATGCTGATGATCTTGATACAAGGAAGTCTACTACTGGATACCTCTTCTATGTATATGGTGGATCGGTGTCTTGGAGATCAACCCTTCAGCCAATCACGGCCTTGTCTACTATAGAGGTGGAGTACATTGGGATAACGGAGGCTGTAAAGGAAGCTCTTTGGCTTAGGAGGCTGATTGATGAGTTGAGGGTGGAGCAGAGCAAGGTTACATTATTCAGTGATAGTCAGAGTGCTCTGTTGTTGGCACAGAACTCAGTCTATCATGCGCGTATAAAGCATATAGACGTGAGGTATCACAGGATCAGAGAGCTGGTGGAGGAAGGTGAAGTGGAACTGATGGTCCATACCAAGGAGAATCAGTCTGATGCACTCACGAAGGTACTCCCCAGAGACAGCTTTCAGAGATGTATGGCATGGATGGGTTTATTGAGAAGAGATGAGTTCACAAGAACTTGGAAGTACCAAGGTGGAGAATGTAAGCTCAGAAGTGGCACTCTCAAATCTTGGAAACATGAGAAGATAGGTCATGGAAAGACAGGAGTGAGTCGGAAGAAGAATCAATCTCAATAGCAAAGTTCAGAAATTGGGCCAGCTCACACTGAGACTGAGTTGGCTCAGTTGGAAACTGGGTTGGCTTAGTCCAGGACAGGGTTGGCTAGGTCTTAGAGAAAAATCCAGACAAAAAGCAGTATTTTTGGGCTATTGGCATGGTACACAACTGGGTCGGCTCAGTCTGGCTCAGTTTGGGACTGAGCTGACCCAATCGTAGGTTAGCCGGCTTAGTCTGAAACTGGGCTGGCTTAGTTTTTACTGGTTATTATTTTATATACATGGGTTGTTTGGGTTTGGAAAGTTTTTCTATGAGCTTGGACTTGATCCTTTGTAAAGTATATATACTGAAAACAGGTCAAGGTTGATATAGTGCTAAAATATACTGAATAAAAGCTCTTTTCTCCCAAAAATCTCTTCTTCTCTTCTTCTCTATTCCTTGATTTGTTTGATCATGCTTCCGCATAAATCTCTGAGAAGTACTTCTTTGTTGCTTGGCTAATCACCAGCGGCCACGTCGATCCATGTGGAAAGAGTGCATATTCCCAATAAGATCTATATACAGACTTAAGCAAGCATCGCAAAGCTGGAATGCTTATTTCAATGATGTGATCAAATTATTTGGTTTCATCAAAAATGAGGAGGAGCCATGCATTTTCAAAAAAAGGTTCAGTGGGTGCTGTGTCTTCCTCATACATATGTGGGATTGATATCCTTCTTAATTGGAATGGATATTTCTTTCCATGGTTTTTTTGGGACCCATTTTGGATTTAATTTCCCCTCTTTTTTC
>QRFJ01000597.1:436614-574529 GCA_006176705.1 Cocos nucifera | reverse complement strand
GGCCAGAACCAATCGGATTAGCCTACAATCTAGGACTCTAACCACATGAGCCTAATTAGATCTTAACTTGATCGATCACTCATGTGATTCGATCTTGACCTAGACTTAATCCTATTAGGCTGGTCAATTTAAGCACTTTTGATCCCATCTAACCGACTCTTGATTCGGTTTGATCAACCACTAGACCTAATTGAGCTACCCAAGTTCGAACCTAATTTTATGAATATGTCTTAGATCTAAAAATTCTTAATTTTAGACTTAATATATTTCATAATCTTAATTTTTAATTAAGTTTAGGATTTATAAACAAAACATGTAAATAAAATCCTAGGATTTCAAAATCTAGGATTTTGCAGAAAATAAGTTTTTAATTTCTGATTAAGGACGAACACGCAGCACCCCTACACATCATAAGAACACCTCATCGAATGAGAGGAGAGGGCCTTTAAATTCTTCTTTGTTCTTATGACCAGACGGCCAAGGGGAACACATTAATTAGAAACATGATGAATCTATAAAACTAGTTAGATCTACATCATATAACACATATAAAAAATTATTCTAACTTAAAAATATATTTTGCATACATCTCATGTATCATATCATGCATGTTTTTAGATTTAAATTATCTCATAATTATCTAAAAAATAAAATTTAAATTTGATCATATCAAATTAAATTTATTCAAGATAACTTTGTAGATCTATTCTACAACTAGTCTAAACATGAATCAATCATATCTCATATGAATTAAATAAATTTATTTTCTATTTTTTAGATCTAATTATAATATTTATAATATTAAAAATAGTAAATAAATAAATTTAAAAATTATAATTAATTAAATTAAAATTATGATGATGTTAGACGACACATAGAATAATTCTATTCCTAGTCTAGACATGCATCTCATACATCTTAGATCTAAATTATTTAATTTTAATTTTTTAATTTTAGATCTAATCACATCTGATATGACATTTAAAATCATCTAATTATTAGATAAAAACTATATTAAAATTATATTAATTAATTATGGAAATCTGGCTTTGATACCAGTTGAAGAGAAAAATCTATTTTTTAGATCAGATTCGTTCAGATCTGATTGGATCAAGAGAGATATTTCAAAAAAAATTTTCTCTTAGATCCAAATTAGATCTGAGACTCTTTAGATTTGATTTTATCTATCTAATAAAATAAAATAAATTAAATTAAATTAAATCTAATCTAATTATATCTTGTTATGGGTAATCCTATTTCCCTATGATGATTTCGATGTTTGCCTAAGATTCTGGATGTAGCCATGCAAGTGCCTGGCCTCTACCAGTATCCACTCGGATCGAATTTGAAGATCTTTTTCTTTTCAATCTATCCTCCAAAAATTAGATCTGGATTTAATCTTGAAGGTCTTCAAAATGGCTTTTGAAGGTCAATCATTGTCTCTTACAACAGTGCTGCCTTCTTTCTTTTCTGTTGCCTTTCTCTTGCTTGGATTGCACCAAACTTGCGTCCAAAAATTCTTAGATGTGAATAGGAGAGGGAGGATCTGAAGGTGGCATGAAGATGGAGGGAGAGAAGCCTTATGGCATGGGCAAAGGATAGAACCTCTTTCTTCTAGGCGTAGACAGGGTTTATATAGACCCTACTACGCCATGCAGTGCCACATTCCGACCAAATCCCAACTCTTTATGCAATCAGATCTAAATCTGATTGATGGGATGACATCATTTGATCCAATTAGATTAGAGTCCTTCATAAACTCCCTTAAGTGGTGCCAAGACTGGTCAAAGAGGACTCTTTGGTGCCACCCAAGTTGAAACCATGAAGCAACCTGGAGTCCCATCTGTTTGGGACTCTAGGCATGGGCGTCACCCCCTCCTTTTCTGCTTTTTAGTAAGAGGATAAAACCTCATATTCTCTCCTATGGGTGCGTGATGAAGGAAAACCCAGATTTCCCGGTCTAGGTTCGTTCAGATCTGATCAGATCAAGAGATATATTTCAAAAATTTTTATCTTTGATCTGTATAAGATCTGAGATATTTCAGATCTGATTCTTATTATTTTAATAAATAAAATAAAATAAAAATAAATTAAATCAAATTAATTTACCTGATTTGGGTAATCCTCAATAATTTGGTGTCTAAGATAGATTTGGCAGATACGATCGACTGATTTCTAATTGAGAGCTACTCGACTCGAATGCGTTCTTGTCAAGTTAATGACATATCTCTTCCACCGATCTCACTTACCTAACCATATTTGTCAGCTCAGTCTTGATCTAAGGTGGCTAATAATCCGAGCTAACTCATGCCACTAGGTTAGTCATAATGGTTATGGCTATGTCAAGTCAAGTTTAAAGAGATCTAAATCAAATCTTCCTAAGAAAAGATTAAGTCTAAGATCTTCCACCATTATAGATATACGGACCCTTCTCAGAGTTGATTGTTCTCAATGTTAGATATATGTGCCCTAGAAGCCAATATTGGCTGACACTTATAATACACTTCTAGGAGAAAAATTATAATTTTCACTAAAATCAATAAAATGGATTATTTTCTATCACATATGTGTATTTAGTGTCTGTGATACATCCTTTGAGTTAATGGTAATGATAATTCATATTTTTAAGAGTTGAAAATTTAAGACATGAATAATCATTATTAACTCATAAAATGCTTCTGACCATAGGATCATCATGAGGATGGTAATTGATCCGAAAGGTTGGTGTACAATCGCTTCTCTTTAGTAGATGAGTCTTGAGTCTATGGTGTGGAGATATCAGAAGATACTCGTTAGAGAACTAGGGCACTGAGCGTGACCACCTCGAGTAGTCATTAGGAAGTCTACCTTCTCATCAATGATTGACTCGATGCTGCAGTGGTGTGTCTAGTTCTTTGACCTGAGGTGCATCGACAGTTCACCTTGAGGGTGTTATAGTTTGACTACACCATAACTCGATCTCCTAGCCATACGGAACCCTGAGGTGTATGTTGGCTATAGCATGTTCATTGTAGGAACTGGATTGCATCAAGATGGAATCTATCTACCTCGGTGGTAGAGGAGCAGCCCTATGATGATCATGAGAATCAAGTCCAAAAGCCCATGGCCATGACAGAGTGAAATAATAGAAAGAGTTCTATTTAGATTTTCACATCAGATTTGAATCGAATGATTACATCATATGACAGAGACTAGGGTTTGACGAGTTCACCTAAACCCTAATCTGATCGGGGCTCAAGATAGAAGAACTTAATCACACAGGTAGCTGCACCAAGAGGTTCGCATTCAGCTCTGATGGATTGCCACCATATACTGCTAGGTGTCACTGGTGGATTTTGGGAGCAATTAGAATGATTTAGATGATCGATCATTCTAGCTGTTCGAATCAGAAGAGTTCTGATCCATCGAAAGAAGTTTCGATGATGTCGATGATAGAGATCATGACATATCCCATTACCATACAGAACTGAACCTAACTAGGGTCACACAAACAAGGGTTTGAATCTGGTGATCATCAATTGAACTGATCTAGTTCAATTGATCTGAATGAGATTCAATTAGGTTCAAGAAATCGTGCTAGCACTCGATTGAACCTAACGTTCTTCTTTTACTATCATAAAAAGTTGTCCTTACTGAGCCAAAGGAGTTTGTACTCAATCAGAGGCCTTCACTTGGTCTGACTGGAGCCTGACAAGGTTACAAAAGGGTTGTCTTATTTTGTAAGACAATACCTGCCATTTTTGGTCACCTGCCATTTCTTCATCCTTTGACTTTGGTCAAAAGTCTGACCTTTGACTGGTCAAATGTTGACCATTGACACTTTGACTTCTGTGTACGTGTCACGCACCTATTGGAGAGCTGATGGGGGCCTGTCTCCCTATCAGAACCTGGCAAGGAGGAGGGCGCACGCCACCCTTGGCGTGTGCCCAAGCAAGAGGCGTGCCCAAGCAGGAGGCACCCAGGAGTCCCTATTGGATAGGGACTCCATCTCCCTTTTGGATTCCGATTAGACTTCTCCTAAGAACCAAGTTTGACTGGTCTTAGGTGCCATCTAAGGAGGAATCCAAGGGACTCTATTTTCATCAATCAGATTTAGATCTGATTTCACAAAGGGTTATGATTGGTTGGGAAGAAGAGGAGTTGGATCACGCATAGTCTATAAATAAGACCCTACACCCAACTCAAGGAGCATCTAAAATTGAAATTCCCATGCCCCAAGGCTGCCTCTCCTCTCCTCCTCCATGCCAAGTCCATCTTCTCCCTCTCCTCTCCATGCCCAAAGTGTTTTGGGATTCCTTAGTTGGTGCAATCCAGATGAGAGAAAGGCGATAGAAAGCTAGAAGGCTGTGCTGCTACAAAGGACAACTGCTGATCTTCGAAAGGTGTTTTGAAGATCCTCCAGATCAGATCCAGATCTAATTTTTGGAGACATGATAGAGAAGAAGAGGATCTCTAGATCCAGTCTGAGTGGATACCGGTAGAGGCCAGGCACTTGCGTGGCTAGATCCAGAACCTTCCGCTGCTTACAGGATCATCAATGGGTAATAGGATTACCCTACATCAAGGTAAATTAAATTTGATTTAATTTATAGATTTTATTTTTATTATTAAAATAATAAAGATTAGATCTAAAATATCTCAAGATCTGATTGGATCAAAGAAAAAATTTTTAAAATATATCTCTTGATCTGATCAGATCTGAACGAACCTGGACCGAAAAATCAGGATTTCCCTTCAACTGGTATCAGAGCCATGGTTCTAAATTATTTAGATCTGAATTTTAAATTTATTTTAATTAGAAAATAAAGTGATTTCAGATGTCACATGAGATGTGATCAGATCTGAAATCAGAAAAAATTAAAATTAAATGATTTGGATCTAAGATTAAGAAGATATGCATGACTAGTTCTAGAATAGAATAGTTCTATAGAATAGTTTTGCATGTTTTGATTTAATCTGATTAAATCATATTTTAGATCTTTTTATTTACTATTTTTTGATATTATAAGTTATTATAATAACATCTAAAAAATAGCAAATAAAAATTATTTAATTTTAAATATCATATGAGATATGATTGATGCATGTCTAGACTAGTTGTAGAATAGTTCTACATAATTATCTAGATTAGAATTTATTTTGATTAAGATCAATTTAAATCTAATTTTTTAGATTATTATGAGATAATTTAGATCTGAAAAATATGCATGATTTGATACATGAGATGTATGCAAAATATGCCATGATTAGATCTAATTTGTATATGAGATATATGATATAGATCTATAAACTAGTTTTGTAGTATTACATGTTCCTGATTAAGGCGTTCCTCTTGGCCGTCCGGTCATAAGAATGAAGAAGGGTTTAAAGGCCCTCTCTTCCCATTCGATGGGGTGTTCTTATGACGTGTAGGGGTGCTGCGTGTTCGTCCTTAATCAGAAACCCAAAACTTACTTTCTGCAAAACCCTAGATCCTGAAACCCTAGGATTTATTGTGCATATTTTGTTTATGAACCCTACTTAATTAAGAATTAAGTTTATGGAAATATTAATTAGGTCTAAAATTGAGAATTTCAGATCTAAGACATATTCATAATACTGGGTTCGGGCTTGGGTAGCTCAATTAGGTCTAAGCGGTTGATCAAACCGAATCAAGAGTTGGTTAGATGGGATCAACAATGCTTAAATTGACCAGCCTAATAGGATTAAGTCTGGGTCAAGATCGAGTCACGATCAAGCAAGACCTAATTAGGCTCAGAGGTTAGAGTCTGGATTGTAGGCTAACCCAATTGGTTCTGGCTCAACAATTTGGTGTCTAAGGTAAGTTTGGCACATACGACCGACTGGTTTTTAATTGGAAGCTACTCGACCTGAATGCGTTCTTGTACGAGTTAATGGCATATTCCTTCCATCCGATCTCACTTACCTGGCCATATCTGTTGACACAGTTCTGATCTGAGGTGGTCAATAATCCGAGCTAACCCATGCCACTAGGTTAGTCATAATTGTTATGACTAAGACAAGTCTAGTTTAATGAGACCTGAATCAATTCTCCCTAAGAAAAGATTAAGTCTGAGGTCTTCCACCATTGTAGATGTGCGGGCCCTTCCCGGGGTTGATTGTTCTCGGCTGGATACAGTGGCTCAGTTGCACCGGGAAGATGCAACCATGTCTATTAGGCATTGGATGCTATGGGCTGGAGGATGAGTTGGGCTCAATATTTCGGATACGGTGAGAGACTCAATTAGGAATCCAGTCTATGCAAATGGTGGGTCTGACTTAACTAAGGAGTGGATCAATATTCTGGATACGGTGAGATTCATGAATTAGAGACCAAGTTTGGGTGCACCATGATTAGAGAATCATTGAACAAGAGTTGTTCACTCATTGGCTAACCCATCACCAATAACTGTTAGGTGAGGTGATGAGTCAGTTGGTGAGACCGCACCACCCACTAGAAATCATTAATCGTGGAGATTTTCGCATCTCTACAGAGGGAGTGTAGGGATCCGAGAAAATAGTGGGAGCTAATTTGTTTAAAAATAAAATCCCTAAACAAATTGGTCAAGTCATAAATTACAGTATCTAACTAGAATCTTTGACTCTCTACAGGAAAAATGTCTGCGTCCAACCCATTGGCACGTATCCTGGACACACATAGACTGACTGGACCCAATTATAAAGATTGGCTCAGGAACTATAAAAATTATTTTGGGTTCAGAGAAGTTAACACATGTATTTGGACCAGGACCCTCCCACCTTACCAGCTCGTCCATCCACTGAACAGAGAGCGTCTCTGGAAAAATGGATTGACGAAGATAATAAGGCCAGATACTTACATGTTGGGCTCGATGTCTGATGAGCTCCAGCGCCAACATGAAGATATCGGGACTGCTCGCCAAATGTTGGCTCACCTACAGGAGATGTTTGGTGAACAGAGTCGCGCAGCCAAATATCAAGTCACGAAAATGACTTTTTAAGGCTAAGATGCGTGATGGGCAGTCAGTCCAAGATCACTGTCTGACAATGATCAAGGACATGGAAGAGCTTGAGAAGCTCGGTGTGAAGTTGGACTTGGATCTGCAGAATGATATTATTCTGCAATCCTTGACTGATGCATATGGGCAATTCATCATGAATTACCACATGCATAAACTTCAAAATTCCTTGGCCGAGTTAATGAATATGCTGGTTACCGCTGAGCTTTCTATGAAAGGTTCTAAAGGCTCAGTTCTTGCTATGGAATGGACTTCTTCCAAAAGAAAGTCTTATGAAAAGAAAAAGAAGTCTGTGAAAAAGCAAAAGGTGGAAGGATCAAAGAAGAAGAAGGCAGAACCGAAGAAGAAAGGCCGATGGCAAAGGAAAGTGTTTCCATTGCAACAGCGACGGCCATTGGAAGCGGAACTGCCCTACTTACCTGGCCACCCTGAAGAACAAGAAGGAAGGTCCTTCTGGAGGTATGCTCGTTATTGAGTCTAACCTTACGGTTTCTTCTGCATCCAGTTGGGTGCTTGACTCTGGTTCTAGTGCTCATCTGTGCACTTCTATGCAGGGTCTTGAGGATAGCAGGAGGCTGAGGGATGGAGACATGATCCTACGCGTCGGTAATGGAGCAAGAGTTGCTGCAGTAGCCGTGGGAACATACCCTCTTCGATTACCATCTGGTTTAGACTTAGTTTTGAAAAGACTGTTATTATGTGCCTGCAGCTAGCAGGAATTTGATTTCTGTTTCATGCTTAGCACTAAGAAGGCTATGTGATTACCTTCTTTAAGGACCATTGTAACATTCTTTATGAAAGAAATAAAATTGCAAATGGTTTCCTTATTAATGGTCTTTATCAGTTGCTACATATTGATGTACCTATTCTTAACTATCGAGCAAAACGTGAATGCCAAACGACCTAGGGATAGTCCAAACGACAGATATCTATGGCACCTGAGATTAGGTCATATAGCAGAAGATAGGATTAACAAATTGGAAGAAAAATGGGCTATTGAGTCCATTGACTTTTGAGTCATATCCAACTTGTGAATCTTGTCTTCAAGGCAAAATGACTAAACTCCCTTTTGTTGGACATGGGGAGAGGGCCACAGATCTCCTTGCCCTAGTACATACTGATGTGTGCGGCCCATTTGATGTGCCGGCTAGAGGCAATTTTGTCTACTTCATTACCTTTACCGATGATCTGTCTAGGTATGGGTATGTGTATCTTATGAGACATAAGTCTGAAGCTTTTGAAAAGTTCAAAGAATTCAGACATGAAGTAGAAAAACAAACTGAAAAACCCATTAAGGTTCTTCGATCAGATCGAGGAGGTGAATACCTTAGTCCGAAAATTCCTAGACTATCTTAAGGAAAAATGGCATAGTCTCTCAATGGACTCCACCAGGAACACCTCAACTCAACGGGGTTTCAGAATGGAGAAATCGGATCCTATTAGGATATGGTCCGATCCATGATGAGCTTCACAGACCTTCCCTGATTTTCTTTGGGGACACTCATTGTTAACTTCAATTTATCTACTGAATAGGGTTTCCTCTAAAACCGTTCCTACCACACCGTATGAGATATGGCATGGTAAGAAACCAAGTCTGAGTCATCTCAGAATTTGGGGTTGTCCGGCTCATGTCAAAAGACAACAAGCGGACAAGTTAGAGTTTAGGTCCTTCAGAGCTCGATTCATAGGATATCCTAAAGAGTCATTAGGATACTATTTCTACATTCCAGAAGACCACAATGTGATTGTGAGTCGACATGCCATCTTTCTTGAAAAATAGTTTATTCAAGATAGCAGGCATTGGAAAGCAGATTAAGCTTGATGAGAAAGTCTCACAAGTACAACGAGCTAAGGACCAATTGGAACCAAATCAGGTTGAGCCAATAAGAACACTACCTCCTCCACCTCGTAGATCGAAAAGAGTTTCCCTATCCCCCTGAAAGATACTTAGGTATTATTTCAGAGGAAGTAGAGGAAATGTTCCTCGTAGGTAATGGTGCTCATGGTGATGATCCCAAAACCTACAACGAGGCGATATCAGATATCGACTTCCGAGAAATGGCTAGAGGCAATGCAGTCAGAAATTGACTCGATGCACTCGAAACCAAGTCTGGACCTTGGTAGATCCACCAGAAGGTATAGTACCTATTGGGTGTAAATGGATCTTCAAGAGAAAGATTGGTGCAGATGGGAATGTGGAGACATTCAAGGCTAGACTAGTGGCAAAAGGTTATAGTCAATGTGAAGGCATTGACTATCAGGATACCTTTTTCCCAGTGGCTATGCTAAAATCCATCCGCACATTGCTTGCCATTGCAGCCTATTTCGATTATGAAATATGGCAAATGGACGTGAAAATGGCATTCTTAAATGGATATCTTGAGGAAGATATCTATATGGAACAGGCCGCTAGGTTTCACATCCAGTGATACTGATCACAAGGTTTGCAAGCTGCAAAGGTCCATATATGGACTTAAGCAAGCATCTCGGAGCTGGAACACTCATTTCAATGATGTGATCAAAACGTTTGGTTTCATCAAAAATGAAGAGGAACATGTGTCTTTCAAAAACATCAGTGGGAGCGCTGTTGTCTTCCTCGTATTGTACGTGGATGACATCCTCCTTATTGGGAATGATATTCCCATGTTGACGATCAGTCAAATTATGGTTGTCCAAGGAATTCTCCATGAAAGACCTAGGTGAAGCATCCTTTATTCTAGGAATTAAGGTCTATAGGGATAGACCGAATAGGATGCTAGGACTTTCACAGAAGATGTACATAGAGGAAGTACTAAAGAGGTTTAGTATGGAAAACTCTAAGAGGGGATTAATACCCTTCAGACATGGTATTCATCTTTCCAAGAAGATGTGCCCTAGCACACCTGAGGAAATAGAACGCATGAGCAAGATCCCTTATGCTTCTGCAATAGGGAGCCTCATGTATGCCATGCTATGTACACGACCTGATATAGCCCATGCTGTGAGTGTCACAAGCAGATATCAGTCAAATCTAGGTGAAGAACACTGGACTTCTGTGAAATGTATCCTTAAGTACTTGAGAAGAACTAAGGATATGATGTTGGTCTTTGGTAACGGAGAACTCCAAGTCCAGGGATACACAGACTCGGATTTCATGTCTAATATAGATGATCGAAAGTCGACATCTGGGAGTCTGTTTGTGTGCAATGGTGGTGCTGTCAGCTGAAAGAGTTTCAAGCAAACCGTGATAGCAGATTCCACCATGGAAGCAGAATATATCGCTGCATCAGAGGCTGCGAAGGAAGCATTCTGGTACAAGAAGTTTGCTGTAGAAATCAGAGTAATGCCATCAGATGCCATTCCTCTATACTGCGATAATAATGGCACCATAGCCCTTGCTAAGGAGCCAAGGTCTCACCAGAAATCCAAGCACATTGAGCGGCGATACCACCTCATCCACGATTACCTCGAGAAGGGTTACGTCGAGGTCAAGAGAGTTGACTCCATAGACAATGTGGCAGATCCCACTTACAAAGCTGTTGGGCCAGCAGAAGATCGAAGCCCACCTTGAGAAGATGGGACTTAGACTTGTAGCCAATTGGCTTTAGGATAAGTGGAAGATTGTTAGATATATGTGCCCTAGAAGCCAGAATTGGCTGACACTTGTAATACACTTCTAGGGGCAAAATTATAATTTTGACTAAAATCAATAAAATGGATTATTTTCTATCACATATGTGTATTTAGTGTCTGTGATACATCCTTTGAGTTAATGGTAATGATAATTCATATTTTCAAGAGTTGAAAATTTAAGACATGAATAATCATTATTAACTCATAAAATGCTCCCGACCATAGGATCATCACGAGGATGGTGATTGATCCAGAAGGTTGGTGTACAATCGCTTCTCTTTAGTAGATGAGTCTTGAGTCTACGGTGTGGAGACACCGGAGTGAGAGTATAGGTACTCGTTAGAGAACGAGGGCACTGAGCGTGACCACCTCGAGTAGTCATTAGGAAGTCTACCTTCTCGTCAATGACTGACTCGATGCTGCAGTGGTGTGTCTGGTTCTTTGATCTGAGGTGCATCGACAGTTCACCTTGAGGGTGTTATAGTTTGACTACACCATAACTCGGTCTCCTAGCCATAAGGAACCTTGAGGTGTATGTTGGCTATAGCATGTTCATTGTAGGAACTGGATAGCATCAAGATGGAATCTATCTACCTTGGTGGTAGAGGAGCAGCCCTATAAAGATCATGAGAATCAAGTCCAGAAGCCCATGGCCATGGCAGAGTGAAATAATAGAAAGAGTTTCTGTTTAGGTTTTCACATCGAATTTGAATCGAATGATTACATCATATGACAGAGACTAGGATTTGATGAGTTCACCTAAACCCTAATCTGATTGGGGCTCAAGATAGAAGAACTTAATCACATAGGTAGCTGCACCAAGAGGTTTGCATTCAGCTTTGATGGGTTGCCACCATATACTGCTAGGTGTCACTGATGAATTTTTGAAGTAATTAGAATGATTTAGATGATAGATCATTCTAACTGTACGAATCAAAAGAGTTCTGATCCATCGAAAGAAGTTTCGATGATGTCGATGATAGAGATCATGACATATCCCATTACCATACAGAACTGAATCTAACTGGGTCACATAAACAAGGGTTTGAATCTGGTGATCATCAATTGAACTAATTCAGTTCAATTGATCTGAATGAGATTCAATTAGGTTCAAGAAAATCGTGCTAGCACTCGATTGAACCTAACATTCTTCTTCTACTATCATAAATAGTTGTCCTTACTGAGTCAAAGAAGTTTGTGCTCAATCAAAGGCCTTCACTTAATCTGACTGGAGTCTGTCCAGATTAGAAAAGGGTTATCTTATTTTGTAAGACAATACCTATTATCATCTGTCATTTCTTGTCCTTTGACTTTGGTCAAAAGTTGATCTTTGACTGGTCAAATATTGACCATTAATACTTTGACTTCTATCCACGTGTCACGCACCTATTGAAGAGCTGGTGGGGGCCTGTCCCCCTACCAGAATCTGGCAAGGAGCATCTGAAATTGAAATTCTCATGCCCCAAGACTGCCTCTCCTCTCCTCCTCCATGCCAAGTCCATCTTCTCCCTCTCCTCTCCACGCCCAAAGTATTTTGGGTTCTTGGTTGGTGCAATCCAGACAAGAGAAAGGCGATAGAAAGCTAGAAGGCTGCGCTGCTGCAAAGGACAATTGCTGATCTTTGAAAAATATTTTGAAGATCCTTCAGATCATATTCACATCTGATTTTTGGAGACGTGATAGAGAAGAAGAGGATCTTCAGATCCAGCTTGAGTGGATACCGATAGAGGTCAGGCACTTGCGTGGCTAGATTCAGAACCTTCCACTGCTTATAGAATCATCAACAGATAATAAGATTATCCTAAATTAAGGTAAATTAAATTTGATTTAATTTATTTAGATTTTATTTTTATTATTAAAATAATAAAGATCAGATCTGAAACATCCCAGATCTGATTAGGATCAAAAAGAAAAATTTTTGAAATATATCTCTTGATCCGATCAGATCTGAATGAACCTGATCCAAAAAATCAGAATTTTTCTTCACTCAATTGGTCATAGTGGCTTAGTTGCACCAGAAAGATGCAACGATATCTATTAAGCATTAGATGCTATGGGCTGGAGGATGGATTGGACTCAATATTTTGGATATGGTGAGAGACCCAATTAGAAATCCAATTTATGCAAATGGTAAGTCTAACTTAATTAAGGAGTAAATCAATATTTCAGACAAGGTGAGATTCATGAATTAGAGACCAAGCCTGGGTGCACCATGATTAGAGAATCATTGGACAAGAGTTGTTTACTCATTGGCTAACCCATCATCAATAACTATTAAGTGAGGTGATGAGTCAGTTGGTGGGACTACACCATCCACTAAAAATCATTAATCATGGAGATTTTTGCATCTCTACAGAGGGAGTGTAGGAATCCAAAGAAAATAGTGGAAGCTAATTTATTTAAAAATCAAACTCCTAAATAAATTGATCAAGTCTTAATTACAAAATCTAACTAGAAACTTTGACTCTCTATAGAAAAAAAATGTCTGCATCCAACCCACTAACTTATATCCTGGACATCCATAGACTGATCGGACTCAATTTTAAGGATTAGCTTCGACACTTCAAAATTATTTTAGATTTTGAGAAGTTAACTCATGTATTGAACTAGTATCCCCCCACCTTACCAGTTCGTTCGTCCGTTGAATAGAGAGCGTCTCTTGACAAATGGATGGATGAAGATAAAAAGATTAGATACTACATGTTTGGCTCAATGTCTAATGAGGTTCAGCGCCAACATGAAAATATCAAGACTGCCCACCAAATGTTGGCTCACCTATAAGAGTTGTTTGGTGAACAAAGTCACGCAGTCAAATATTATGTCACTAAATGACTTTTTAAGGCTAAAATACATGATGGATAGTCAGTCCAAGATCATTATCTAATGATGATCAAGGACTTGGAAGAGCTTGAGAAGCTCAGAGTGAAGTTAGACCAGGATCTATAGAATGATATAATTCTACAATCCTTGACTGATGCATATGGGCAATTCATCATGAACTACCATATGCATAAACTTCAGAATACTCTAGCCAAACTTATGAATATGCTGGTTACTACTGAGCTTTCTATGAAAGATTCTAAAGGCTCGGTACTTGCTGTAAAATAGACTTCTTCCAAGAAAAATTTTTTGAAAAAAAGAAGTCTGTAAAAAGGCAGAAGGTGGAAGATGGAAAGAAACAAAAGATGGAGCTAAAGAAGAAGGCCGCTGACAAAGAAAAGTATTTTCATTATAGTATTGACGGCCACTGAAAGCGAAATTGCCCTACATATCTGGCCACTCTAAAGAATAAGAAGGAGATAGGTCCTTTTGGAGGTATGCTCGTTATTGAATTTAACCTTATAATTTTTTCTACATTCAGTTGGATGCTTGACTTTGATTTTAGTGCTCATTTGTATACTTCTATACAGGGTCTTGAGGATAGCAGGAGACTGAGGGATGGTGAGATGATCCTACGCATCGAACATAGAGCAAGGGTTGCTGCTTTGGCTGTGGGAACCTACCCTCTTCGACTATCGTCTGGCTTAGATTTAGTACTTAGAGATTGTTATTATGTGCCTGCCGTAAGTAGGAATTTGATTTATGTTTCATGTTTAGCACAAGAAGGTTATATAATTAGTTTTTTTAAGGACCATTGTAATATTCTTTATAAAAGAAATAAAATTTTAAGTGGTTTTCTCATTAACGGTCTCTACCAGTTACATATTGATGTATCTATCTTTAATATCGAGCAAAATGTGAATGTCGTAAAATGACCCAGGGATAGTCCAAATGATAGGTATCTATGGCACCTAAGGCTAGGTCATATAGCAGAAGATAGGGTTAACAAATTGAAGAAAATTAGGCTATTGAGTCCATTGACTTCTGAGTCATATCCAATTTGTGAATCATGTTTTCATCATAAAATGATTAAGCTCCCCTTTGTAGGACATAGGGAAAAGGCCACGGATCTACTAGCCCTAGTACATACTGATGTGTGTAGCCCATTTGATGTGCCGGTTAGAGGCAACTTTGATTACTTTATAATCTTTATCGATAATTTATCTCGGGATGGGTACGTGTATCTTATGAGACACAAGTCTGAAGCTTTTAAAAAGTTCATGAAATTCATATATGAAGTCGAAAAGCAATATGAAAAACCCATTAAGGTTCTTCAATCAAATTGAGGAGGTGAATACCTTAGTCTCTCAATGGACTCCACCTGGAATATCTCAACTCAACAAAATTTTAAAATGGAGAAATTAAATCCTATTAGATATGGTCCGATTCATGATGAGCTTCACAAACCTTCCTGATTTTCTTTGCGGATATAGTCTGTTAACTGCAATATATTTACTGAATAGGGTTTTCTCTAAAATCATTTCTACCACACCATATAAGATATGGCATGGTAAGAAACTAAGTCTGAGTCATCTTAGAATTTAGGATTGCCCGACTCATGTCAAAAGATAATAAGCGGACAAGTTAAACTATAGATCCTTTAGAGCTTAATTTATAGGATATCCTAAAGAATTATTAGGATGTTATTTCTATATTTCAGAAGACCACAATGTGATTGTGAGTCGGCATGCCATCTTTCTTGAAAAATAGTTTATTCAAGATAGCGGCATTAGAAAGTAGATCAAGCTCGAGAAGAAAGTCTCACAAGAGCAATGAGATAAGGACCCCATGGAACCAAATTAGATTGAGCCAATACAATCATTACCTCCTCCATCTCATAGATCGAAAAGGATTTTTTGTCCTCCTAAGAGATACTTAGGTACTATTTTAGAGAAAATAGAGAAAATATTCCTCATAGGTAATGGGGTTCATGATGATCCTAAAATCTATGATGAGGTGATATCAGATATCAATTTCAAAAAGTGGTTAGAGGCAATGAAGTCAAAAATTGACTCGATGTACTCAAACCAAGTCTGGACCTTGGTAAATCCATCAGAAGGTATAGTACCTATTGGATATAAATGGATCTACAAGAGAAAGATTGGTGCAGATGAGAATGTAGAGATATTCAAAGCTAAATTAGTAGTAAAAAGTTATAGTCAGTGTAAAGGCATTGACTATCAGGATACTTTTTCGTCAGTAGCTATGCTAAAATCCATCCACACATTACTTGTTGTTGCAGTCTATTTTGATTATGAAATATGACAAATGGATGTAAAAATGGCATTCCTAAATGAATACCTTGAGGAAGATATCTATATGGAACAGCCGCTAGATTTCACATCCAGTGATGTTGATCACAAAGTATGCAAGCTGCAAAGGTCCATATATGGACTTAAGCAAGCATTTCAAAGCTGGAATACTCATTTTAATGATATGATCAAATTATTTGATTTCATCAAAAATTATTTGGATCTGGATATCATCAATTGGACTAATCCAGTTCAATTGATTTGAATAAAAATTAATTAGGTTCAAGAAAATCATGCTAGCACACGATTGAGCCTAATGTTCTCCTTCAACAATCATTAAAGCTTGTCTCGACTAAGCCAAATGTATTTGAGCTCACTCAAAATCCTTTATTTGGTCTGACTGGAGCTTGTCCAGGTTAGAAAAGGGTTGTCATAATTTATCAAATAAATTTGAGATAACACCTACCATTTTTTATTACCGCTAAATCTTGTCATTTGACTTTGGTCAAATATTGATCTTTGATACTTAAACATCTGCCCATATATCACGCACCCATAGAAAAGAACATGAGGCTTTGTCCTCCTGCTAAAAAGCAAAAAGGAAGGGGGCACATGCCTAGGGAGGCGTGCACCCCATGAGGATCATGCCTAGAGTCCCAAACATATGAGACTCTAGGTTACTTTATGGTTTCAACTTGGGTGACGCCAAAGAGTCCTCTTTGACCAATCTTGGCGCCACCTAAGGAGGTTTATGAGAGACTCTAATCTGATTGGATCAGATGATGTCATTCTATCAATCAGATTTAGATCTAATTGTACAAAGAGCCATGATTGGTCGGGATGATGTGGCACTGCATGGTGCAGTAGGATCTATATAAATCCTATCTGCATCTAGAAGAAAGAGGTTCTACCCTTTGTCCATGCCATAAGGCTTCTCTCCCTCCCTCTCCATGCCACCTTCAGATCCTCTCTCTCCTATCCACGTCCAAGAGTTTTTGGGCGCAAGTTTGGTGCGATCCAAGCAAGAGAAAGGCGACATAAAAGGAAGAAGGTAGCACTACTGCAAGAGACAACGGCTGATCTTCAAAAGTTATCTTGAAGACCTTCAAGATCAGATCTAGATCTGATTTTTGAAGAATAGATTGAGAAGGGAAAGATCTCTAGATCCTGCTCGAGTGGATACCGGTAGAGGTTAGGCATTTGCGTGGCTACATTCAGAATCTCAAGCAAACATCGAAATTATCACGGGATAATAGGATTACCCATAACAAGATATAATTAAATTAGATTTATTTTATTTTATTTTATTTTATCAGATCGATAAAATCAGATCTGAAGAGTCTCGGATCTGATTTGGATCTAAGAGAAAAAAAATTTTAAAATTTTCCTCTTGATCCAATCAGATTTGAACGAACCTGATCCAAAATATAGATTTTTCTCTTCAATTTAGGGGTGCACGCTCCATCTAAAATTGGCATGAAACATAAGAGGAGAGGGGTGCATGCTCCCTCTGGATAAGATCTAAGGGGCATACACCCCATCTGAATAAACATGAAGGGGTGCAAACAGTTGGCGCCCCCCTTCATTTGAGTGTGTGCATGAGTTTCGAGAGAAAGAGCAGGCATCCATCAGATGGATAAGGGAGGAGTCCTTCTACGTTAAGGAGTTGAAAAGTCAAAGCCTTAAAGCAGAAAGACTCTTGGATCTATTTAATATCTTGAAGAGAGATCAGATCTCTTGATGCTTTTATGCTAAAAAGATCTCATGCCCTCTTTCTATCTCATGCCCTTTCTCTCCCTCTCTCTCTAATGCCCCTCTTCTTCCATGCCCAAGGTGTTGGGTGTCGTCATCTTCCATCTTCGTGCGTCTAAGGAGTTGGGCAATCTAGATCTATATATGCCAAGAAAGAAAGAAGAACGATCAAGCTAATCAAGAGTTAATCTAGAAGGCTAATCAAGTGCATGTAAATCCATCTTGGAGAAGAAGGATCAAGAAGAAGAGGAGCATCTTAGATCAATCCCGAGTGGATACCCTAGAGGTTAGATGCCTATGAGGTTGTTCGAGGGACCTTGAAGAAATACCACAATCATTAAATCTTGGTGAAGAACTACCCACATAAGGTAAAGATTTAATCTTCATGGTTTGTTTCTTTTTCTTTGAGGTTAAAATTATGATCGTTCCTAGTGATATGAGATTCGATCTCATATGCATGCATGTCGGATCGGATTGTCTCCACTACAAAATTTTTAATCCGGATGGAAAAGTTCATTAACTGATACCACTTGTTGTTCATATAGACAATCCAAAAGGAGGATGAATTGGGTTTTTGAAATATTTGAAACCTACTGTGCACTATAATAAAACTAAGTGAGGCAATATGAGTGTGAGCTATGCTATAAATAGAAGAATGAAGATGCAAACAATAAGCAATAAGAAAAACAATAAGACACTAGCAAACATATGATTTTTATAGTACTTCAACACCAAACTTAGTATCTACGTCTACTCTTTAACCTATTCTTAGAAATTTTACTATAATCTCTCTTAGATTATAACTTAATAATTTTTTCGGGCTTACAATCAAAATTTAATTAATTTTTTTAGTGAAAATTAACCAAAATTACACCCTCAAGCTAATCCTCAAATCACACTACAACCACACTCCAATTCAAGGCTTGGATGGAACTATCTCTAAGTTTCAATCCTAATTGAAACTTATTTATAATAGAAAATTAGAAGTACACTGAATACCATAGTAAAAAGCACACAAAAAGAGCAAAAGAAAAGTCGATGAAGCTTTTGAAGATTGTGTTGAGGAAGCTTGACAATCAATGCACTCTTTTTCTAAAAACTATTTGAATGCTTCAAGAATTTGGTGGTTAGAAGCTTATAGCTTTTCTTGAATGCTCACTTAATGCTTTTTTTTTTTTTTTTTTTTTTTTGCTTTGCTCTTCTATTTGATTAGTAGCCTTTATAACCTTTTAAAATGTCCAAAAAAAATTTTCAGCCATTGGAGACTAAAAACTAGCCATTCAACTCATTCTGCATATTTTTTGAATTTCTATAGAATTAGTCATTGGAATTGTCAACTGCAATCGAGTCCACTCGATTTAAGTAGGGATTGACTCAAGGCAATCATGCATGAGTCAGCTCGATAGAAATAGGGGTCAACTCGAGATCTAGTTTGAAATATTTGGTTCTTTGTCTTTCTGAGAGAGTTAACTCGAGATCAAATAGGAGTCGACTCAAGGCTAAGCTCAAAAATCGAACTCTCTATTTATCTAAGAAAGTCGATTCAGTAAAAATAGGGATTGATTTGTAGACTGTGCCATTTGATATTTGTTTGTCAAAGTTGACTCTTTAAAGTTTGGAGTCTGCTTTTAACCTCTTTCACTTAATTTTCATGATGTGGCTTCTTCAATTTATTTTCTTTAGCTTCTTAATTTGATATTTATAAAATATTTTCTAAAAGTCACTTTGAAACCTATACCTGAGATTATATATTATCTAGGTTTATCTACCATTTCAACATTCTTCATCAACTTGAGTTGATAAATTATTTTGATTTTCCAACCCTCAAACTTAGAGAAGATCGTCTCCTGTGATTTTAATTATGCCACATGATGGTGGGGCGTCACTGCAATTTGTCAAGCATTAGACACGAAACCCTGCATTTCAGGTGCCAGAAGGCAATCAGGTTTGTGTTTCTTCTCTAGAATGGCGTGTGACCCTTCTCAGCTCCCTTCCTTCTTTCCAAGAAGACAGAATATTTTCCAGCTAATTACTGAGAAAATATCCAGTGGGTATGGTAGGAACAGTCGGCAATGTCTTGCATTGATTTTCTTTCGATTGATCTTCTTTGATGACATCAACTATTAGGCCGCACCATGCATAGATCTTAAAGCACTTCGAACTCCCTCATTCATCTATCTGTATAAATCTTGAAACAGCCGTTGCTAGATCCAATGGTAGATTTGGGCGAAGGAAGGTGAATCCTTCGTTCATACCAAAGATGCAACCCCCGTCCCATATCGTCAGCATATGTATCATATAGTCGTAGACAGTCTTTTTAGTAGATACAGTCGTGGCGTGGGTCATAGGTGTGTCTGTTTTCTAGTGACGGCAGTACTCGAGAAGGTGGCAGGTCGGGTTGGACCACTTTTTGTTGTCATTAATTCTTATATAATGCCTATCATTGCTCTAGAATAATTAGTCAACATAATCTTAAACTAAAAGAGCTAAATCAAGGCACAGGAACATAAACTTGAAAGTATGTATTCTTTCATGACTTCAATGACATGGTTCTTGTTTTGTTGTTCCATCATTTTGCTCATCCACGAACAAAACAAAACTACGTACGTTTGCAAGCTATGCTTGTTTTTTTTGATAAGAATTCTGCATAGCTGTGGCAAGAATAACAAGATATGTGGTTTCCAAGTGCTCGAAGTACCAGTTCTAGCTTTGTTTCTGTCCAACAATTATATATAGAAGTGATCTTGGAGATTCTCCAAACATTGGCATTACAAGAACACAAGGGGCTGGCCATGATAATCCTAGCTGAGATTGCTAATTAAGCAAGGATGAGAAAATACATCCGCTCCATGTCCATGCCTTTCTGCCGACCTGATCATGTCAAAGTGATCAGACTGAAGCACGCGATACCACTTGCATACCTCACCATGAGAAGACGTGGTGAATGTTCCAAAAGGCACCCATATTTGTCCTCATGTCCTTGAATTCTAGCTTGCTCTTGCCCCACGATGGAAATATTTTCTCCAAAGGAATCCTTCTCCCTTCCGCTACTCGACCACCACCTTTACTGCCGTAAGGAAGCAGACTGGAGTTCTTTATATGCTAGAACTTGCCATAAATATGCTCAATCAAGGGGTTTTTGTGGGTGGCCAAGATAAAGCATGATGCTTAAAGAAATATGGAGAAAAACGTTTTAGAGGGATAAGCGTTACGAGCTCACAATCTAAAAGCTTAAGTTGTTAAAAGGAGATCTAGACTAATAAATCTATGTGACACCTATATTTATTAGTTCATATGGGAATATGATAATCTTTCACACCTAATCTGATGTTGTCCTCATCACGGTTGGCTCCCATTTGAGAGAGGGACTGAGGCAGGCTCACCCACTGTTCTAGTTCTAGTCAACCTTGATATCCCTCAATGACGGATGGGTCACTTGACAAATAAAAATTGTGATACATAATTGTGAGCACGACTCTGGTATCATTTATCATGGCTCTTTGTCTGAAAGTTTAAATTAGGGAATAGATTAAGGAAGAGGCTTTGGTAGAAGGAACTCTTGTTCCAAAATTTTGGTTTAATCGCACTAGAGTCTACATGGTGATATGTGACTTAGGAAGGGAGCTTTATAGAATAGTATTGATATAGTATTAAAGTCAGCTCTAATTGTAACAAAAAATAATTAAAGATACATAAAAATAAAACAAAAAATGAACTAGATAGCTTGATCTCGTTTTGACAATCAGAAATGCTGGGTCCGATTCTTAGATGATGCATTCCTAACTAGATTTCCTATTACATGAATACATATTGTTGCGCCGAGCAATAAAACACGGCCACTTCGGTCGGTCAACATAATGCGCCAGATGGAGCCCCATCATAAAAGGACTGCTTACGCGCGAGCAGTAAAAAGTGTTTGCTCTTCGTGGCTTTCCCACTGCCTTCATAACTTCGATTGAAGTTGGAAACCACGCAACCTTCCAAAGGCGAGGTTCATTTCAAGATTGTGGCTCTTTTCGTTCGTCTACTATTCATGAGCCTAAGTGTAGCCATTGTAGGCCACACCATGGGAAGGGACTTCTCGAATAATATTATGTGGCAATCGCGGGCGATCCAAGAAAGTAGTTTGTCTTTTCTCCTTCACCAGTTCCAAGGGTAGGCATCATCTTTTATTTGGTAGTTTAACAGCTCCTTGAATGCAAGGAATCTTCTCTCATAAAAAAAAGTGGACAGATTTTACTGGTTTAGAGCCATACGATTCCATGGCTGAGAATGGACCCGTTATTCATGATCAGCCAAGATGAACTTGGTTGAGCTTGAAAATAAGCTGAACAAAAATACATTAGATTTGAGTCAAGATTGTTTCATTGATACAACAGATGCATATTTATTTTCTTCTCTTGTGCAATGAAAAAAAAAGAAAAGGAAGTTTCTATTCCGAGCCCAATTAAGCAACTTAATGCATGGCTTGGTGTAGCTTGATACAAGCAATATGCATTTATTTCCATATCTTATCCAACGAAACATAATTAAAAAGTTGATATTAAGAGCTATGTTATTTTCTGCTCTCATTCAAAAAAAAAAAAAAAAAAAAAAATCTTTTTGAGCCTAACTTGAGCAGCTTTACCTTAGCACAGCTTGGTAAAGGAGACGTACTTATTTTCGGCGCTCCTTCAACCAAAGGAAAAAGGAAGTCTCTTTTTTAAGCCGAGCTTGAGCAGGATAATGGTTGGCCTGGCGTAGATTGATCCAAGATATATGTATTTATGTTCTTCCGTTCTTCAACATAAAAAGAAAAGAAAAGAATTTTTTTTTTGAGCCGAGCCTAAGCAGCTTAATTCTTGGCTTGGCGTAGCTTGTCTGCAGGTGGATACCATATAATTATATATATATCGTTCCTTCCTCATCAACAATATAACGTTCCTTCACGTGCAGAAGGTAAAGAGAGATCCATTGGCCCAAGGCACATCAATATTATCGCTCCTCTGGGGAACAGTTCTATCTGTGAGCAATGGCTGAGGATGGAAGGACGGAGAAGAACAAGAAAAAGCAGGGAGGTCTCCGGAGCATGCCATTTATACTTGGTAATCTATGTGCACTAGTAATGCCATTATAATACAATTATATTTTGGACTTGCTATGGATTTCACCAGTTTCTTGGTTTGTTCTGTTTTTTCTGGTCTTTTATTTCTCTGGTTTGTTGAGTTGAATGACAATTTTGCTGTCCTGAGATCTCTTATTTGGATTTCAATTCCATCAACTTAAGGATCATTTTCTACTAAAAATCTATTATTTTTTGGTATGAACAATTAGCAATAGGTGAATGAGATTTCTCATGCCATCTCGCCCATTATTATTTCCTTCCATCAGCAATGGTGACTTTCGTCATATTGCACTTGCTGCTAATTTTCCTGGTAGTTTGCCTCTAGTTATGTTGGCCTTTTTTGCTGCTTTTACTGGTATTTTGGCTATTGGATTTGGTTATTTCGGCAGTTTTGCTTTGCATTACAACTTCAAGGAATTTCAGAGAAGCTCTAATTTCTTGTTGCGTATAGAATTTAGAAGTAAAATTCACTTTCTTCTGCTCACTAGGTAGGCATCCCTCGGTTGGATTTAATCCCCCCTCTCATGCTGCTTGCACTTGGAATAAAAGATTTTCTCAAAGGGAATAAGTATTGTGGCATATCTTCCTAACTGGAACTCATGGGGACCTTTAAGTAGTATTTTCCATTAGCAAAAGAAGAAAAGAAAAGAAAAGAAAAGAAAAGCATCATGTATCAGTAGGCTCATCTAATTAGAGACAGCTTCACTGTCCTGATATCTGTTGATTAGGAAAATATTCCACCTCATCTAACTCCAATCAGTAGGCTCATTCCATCGTTTGATGGATTGAGTCACCCTAGCAAACTACTGAAAAATGGACCAGTTCTCAACTTCTACCAATGTTCCCTTGCTGGTACTAATGCTTTTGCCATTGGTTCATCGTTTAGTGCATGTTTCTCAGTCTGCTCTTTACTTCTCTGCAGCAAATGAATTCTGCGATCGATTTGCCACCGCCGGATTCAATTCCAATATGATCACATACCTAATTCAGGAGCTCCGGATGCCCATGGTTCAGGCCTCCAACACCATTACAAACTTCAACGGCACCTCGGGCTTTACACCGATCATCGGTGGTCTGATTGCCGACTCCTTTGCAGGACGTTTCTGGACCATAACTGTTGGATCCATCATCTTCCTGTTCGGAATGGTTGGCCTCACCATAACAGCAGTCCTCCCGGGGCTCCGTCCCCCACCCTGCTCTTCTCCTTATAAACCAAAATGCAAAGAGGCATCCTCATGGCAGCTCTTGGCCCTCTACTCGTCTCTCCTCTTCACATCCATCGGCTCTGGCGGCATCCGACCTTGCGTCATTGCCTTCGGGGCTGACCAGTTCGACCTTCATCGTCCCCAACATGCCGCTCGAAGAAAGTGGAACTTCTTCAACCTCTACTTCTTTTGCATGGCGATGGCTTTGCTCTTGGCGTTGACGGTTGTGGTGTATGTCCAGGAGAATGTGGACTGGGGATGGGGCTTCGGCATCCCTGCCATTGCCATGTTCTTCTCTGTGGTGGCCTTTGTGATAGGCTATCCCCTTTATATTAGGATGAAGCCTGCGGGAAGTCCATTGGTCAGGTTGACTCAAGTCCTGGTGGCTGCCTTCAGGAAAAGGAAGGTTGTCGAACTTGCTGACCCAAGTCTCCTCTATGAGAACAAGGAGCTGGATGCTGGTATCTCCACCACTGGAAGGCTACTCCACACCAACCAGCTAGTGTAAGCCCAATAACCTTAGCATATTATGCAGAAATTTTAGGAAAACAAAGTTACATAGTGTACCAACTATAACCGCTCATTTCAATTGAAGAATATCTACCCTTTTTTCTGAAACAAATGGAGAATATTGATGAACATACAGAGGATCATGTGTTTTCAAATTACTTCCCTTTTAATATTATGAATAATAGGGTAAAATTTGTTAGATGAATGCTGATCCTGTTGTTTCTTCTTTGAGGAAAAAAAGCAAAATCTTATATGTCAGTAATTTTTTTAATGCTTCCTTAAAAGGAAAATCTAATTGTTGATGGTAACATCTTGAAGAATAATTCGAAATTCTTGAGAAAACAAAAACAGTTGCTACGAAAGAAAGAGTCATCCATCCCTATCATTGCTTAATTAATTGTAAGTAGTTATTGACATACAGGTTCTTGGATCGAGCTGCCATCACGGTGGAAGGTGATACACTAAGCTCAGGCCAGCCAAGGCTTTGGAGATTATCGACGGTCCACCGAGTCGAGGAGCTTAAATCGATCATCAGAATGATGCCCATTTGGGCCGTTGGAATCCTACTTGTAACTGCAAACTCACACAACCACTCGTTCGCAATACAACAAGCAAGGTCGATGGACCGCCACCTCACCGCCCGATTCCAAATCCCCCCAGCATCCATGAACATCTTGTCCGCCCTCTCCTTGTTTCTCGGCCTAGCTTTCTACGACCGAGTGTTCGTTCCAGTGGCCCGTCGATTCACGAAGAGGCCGTCAGGGATTACATACCTGCAACGCATGGGCATTGGCCTAGCAATTGCTATATTTGCTACTGTGGCTGCAGCTCTTGTTGAGATCAAGCGAAAGGCAGTCGCCTCTGATCATGGGTTGTTAGACAAGCAAAAGGTGACCGTGCCGATCAGTGTGTTCTGGTTGATGCCTCAGTTTACCATTCATGGGCTGGCTGAAGCCTTCATGTCAGTGGGACACATGGAGTTTCTCTACGATCAAGCTCCAGAGAGCATGAGAAGTACAGCGGCAGCTCTATACTGGCTTGCTGTATCAATTGGGAACTATATGGGAACTTTGTTGGTGACTCTAGTTCACAATTTTACTAAGAAGAAGGGAGATTGGCTCCAGAGCAACATCAATAGGGGGAAGCTGGATTACTATTATTGGCTTGTGTCTGGATTACAGATGCTCAATCTTGGATACTATATCATTTGTGCGAAGTTCTATACTTTTAAGCCGCTGGAAGTGGCGAAGGCTGAAAATCCTTCCAAGGTTGTGGATGAGGAAGTCAATGTTCGAGAGGCGGAACTCACAATTGTGGTGGCTAGAGATGCCAAGGATGCAGGCAGTTTGGCACAGCTCTAGATATTCTGACCCTCCATGGGTGAACCTCGGTGTTGTTACCGTAAATTTTGTCAACGTTACGAGGAGAGTAGTAATCAGTCTTATTCATCATGATTTTCTTTCATTGCACAAGATGAAGTGGAGCTGTTTGCTATATTTCTCTATTCTTAGTTATTCAAGATCTTAATCTTGGAAATCCTGTTTGCTAATTAAGCATCATTACCTTATGAAGGGCCTGGAATTTTCTTTCAAAATACAAAGTAAGCTGGCTTTATGTATAATATATTCCTACCATCACAATGCATATTCTAGCTAGGGTTGTGACTCCAAACCGAGCGACTTTGCTTTTGGATTGGATTGATAACTTGCACATAAATATATGCCTATCATATCTCTATATAATTTATGATCAAAAGATTTATCTCCTTCGGGGAGCTCACTGGTGTTCTCATTGCTTTTAAATTCTTATTGTCAAACTTCTTTTGTATCTTCCTTATATATTCCGTTTGCCTGATGAAGATCTCCTTGCTTAATTTGCAATCTAAAAAAAAACAATTCAACTCAACCATTATGCTCATCTTAAATTCACTCTATATTCTCTTAGCAAATTCTCTAGAGTCCTTTACCATACTAATATCAATTAAAAAATTATTTACTTAATTGATGCAGATTTGAACTTATTTACGAGAGAATGCAAAACCATAAAATGCTATTTGAAATTGGGATTTCTCATCATAAAACACCATTTTGAATGGCATTTTTCTTGCCCAGTCAGCTTCCATGTGGACCTAGGTCAGGCAAGAAAAAAAAAATTAAAATGCCATTCCCAACGGTGATTTTAAAATGGCTTAAATTTTTTCCCCGACTTTCTCCTCCGACTGATCCTGACTCCGACCATTTCCAACTTCCTCCTCTCACCGAACCCGACTTCCTCCTCTCTCTGATACCGCCGCTCCTCAGGTATTCTTCTCCCCTCTCCCCTTTCTCTCCCATCCGATGCCCTCCCTCCGCGCCCCCCTATTTGTCCTGCCCCACCACCTCCTGCCCGCCCTGCCCCCCCACCCACCTGTGCCCGTGGCCCTCTTCCCTTCTGGCGGCTGCTCCGACGCCTCCCTCCGTGCCCCCCTTTCCCCCCCATTTGGCTGCCCACCCCCTCTTACCCACCCTCGCCCCCGCCCTCCGCCACTTGTGCCCATGGCCCTCTTCCCTTCCGGCGGCTGCTTCCGACACCCTCCTCTACGCCACCCTCCTCCTCCCTCCATTTGGCTACCCCACTCTCTCCTGCCCACCCTACCCCCACCACCTATGCCAAGCCCTATTCCCTTTCGGTGCTGCTCCACACCCCCCACACCCACCACCACCCTCCTCGTGTGCTCGGCCCTTACCCCACCCACCACCCACACCCCCCACACGGCTGGCCTTACCCCACCACCCCCCCCACCCCCTCCCCCCCATTGGCCCTCTTTTTTTTTTAAATAAATTAATTAAATAATTAGTTAATTAATTAATTAATCTTAAATATATTTATCTTAATTAATTAATTTATCTTAAATATATGTTAAAGAGTATTTGGACTGAATTTGGTTAGGGATATATAGTGCCCGACCCATTTTTATGTTTACTACATTCTTGAAAATAGGTTCAGACTTGACTTTTTCTAAAGTCATCGGGCCTAAGCCCGACCCGATGCTTGAAAATAATTTTTGGATCGGGCACGGTTAGTATTAGATGTGTGTCTTAAAAGTCAGATTGGCTAATACTTGTAATACACTTCTAAGAATAATTTTATAATTTTTACTATAAATTAATAAAAAAATTATTTTATATCACAGTGTTTATTTAAAGTATATGTGATATATCCTTTGAGTTAATGGTAATGATAATTTATATTTTTAAAAAGTTAAAAATTTAAGACATAAATTTTTATAATTAACTCATAAACTGCTTCCGACCATAGGATCATGATGAGGATAGTGATTGATCTGGAAGGTTGATGTACGATCGCTTTCTTTGAATAGATGACTCTTGGGTCTACGGTGTGAAAATATAAGAGTGAGAGTATAGATACTCGTTAGAAAATGAGGGCACTAAGCGTGACCACCTCGAGCATTCATAAGAAAGTCTACCTTCTCATCAATGATTGGCTCAATGTTGTAGTAGTGTGTCTGGTTCTTTGACCTGAAGTGCATCGGTAATTTACCTTAAAGGTGTTATAGTTTGACTACACCATAACTTGATCTCCTAGCCATTTAAAATTCTGAGATGTATGTTGGCTATAGTACGTTCATTGTAGGAATTAGATTGCAGCAATAAAAAATTTATCTATCTTGATAGATGAGGAGTAGCCCTATGATGATCATAAGAATCGAATCCATAAGCCCATATCCATGGTAGAGTGAAGATGATAGAAAGAGTTTCTATAAAGGATTTCATATAGGACTCGAATCAAATGATTAATTCATATGGATATTAGGTTTGACGAGTTCACCTTAATCCTAATCCTATCGGAGCTCAAGATAGAAGAACCCAATCATACAGGTAGCTGCACCGAGAGGTTTACTTTCATTTCTGATGGATTACCACCATATATTGCTAGGTGTCACTGATAGATTTTAGAAGCGATTAGAATAATTTTAATAATCGATCATTCTAATTGTATGAATCAAAAAAGTTTTGATCCATCAAAAGATATTTCGATGATGTCGATGATGGAGATCATAACATATCTCATTATCATAGAAACTGAATCTAACTGGATCACACAAACAAAAATTTAGATCTAGATGTCATCAATTAAGCTAGCTGAGTTCGATTGATTTGGATTAGATCCAATCAGGTTCAAGATAATCGTGCTAGCACACGATTGAGCCTGACTTTCTCCTTCTATAATCTTTCTGATTCATCGCAATCGAGTCAAATTTGATTTGACTTATTTCTGTATCTTGAATGAGTTTATTTTCATCTAACTAGAATAAGTTCAGATCAGATTAATTATGAAAATTAAATTTATTTCTAGTGCAATTGGACTAGGGTCAATAGTTGACCCAATTAAGAGAATTGAGGGTCATATGATCAAAAAATTTTAAAATTTTTTTAAGAAATTATTTTATTCTAATTTTTAGATATATGATAGGGCACAAGTTATACTTTAAGTATGCAAAATTTCATAATTTTTGGAGGTGCCTAGATTAGGTTTTGATAGAGTTTGATTTGGATTAAACTCTTGAGGGAAGAGTCCTAGACGCACATGGACTCTTCCTTATCCTTTCATGCTGCCACCTTCTAGATGAATTTTTAGTGTCAAAACTAGATGAGATCTAGGGTTTTTTATGGAGATCAGGTCTAGGAGTCCCAATTATTGAATTAATAAGGTTTTTGGTCAAAAAGGGACTCTTTATGGTGCTATATCTAGTATAAGAACTCTTCTTACAAAATTATCTCAACATAATTTATTTTTTCCACACCCAAAGGAGTCTTCCCTCTGATAACCATGCCCCCTCTATCCTCTCTCTCCTTCTCTTCTACATGCCTAAAATGTTAGGCATAAATCTGAGTTGAAGGTCCAAGATTTTTGGGATAAGATTCAGCATCTATGCGATGATGTTCGTGAGATGAATAGGCTGCCCTCAGAAGTCATTTTGAAGGCTTTTCAAATTAGATCCAGATCTAATTTTTAGAGGAGAAATTCATGAGAAGACATTTAGATCTTACCCAAGTGGATATCAGTAGAGATCAAGCACGTGCGTGGCTCCTTTCAGAACCTCAGGAATCAATAGGATCATCATAGGATAATTAGATTACCAAATCAGGTACTTAAAATTAAATCTGATTTAATTTTATTTTTAACTTTTAATATCAGATCTCTATGATTAGATCTGAGAAGTCTTAAATTTGATTAAATTTTTTTTTAAAAAAAATAAAATATTTCTTCAGATCCAATCAGATCTGAATGATCTTGTGCCAGAAAAATAGATTTTTCCTTCAACTGGTATCAGAGCCAAGTTACAGTTCTTCAGATCTATTTTAGATCTAATTTTATTTTTATTTTTTATCTGATATTAAAAAATTTTAGATATCACATCAGATATGATTAGATCTAAAATTAAAAAATTAAAATTAAATTATTTAGATTTAATATGTATGAGATGCATGACTAGACTGAGAATAAAATAGTTCTATGTGTAGTCTAGTATAATCATGTTGATAATTTGATTAAATATAATTTTAGATCTATTTAATTTTTATTTTTTTAATATTATAATTATTGTACTTAGATTTAAAAAATAAAAAATAAAGTTTTTAATTTTTGATTTATTCATATATGATATGGAAAGATGCATGTTTAGACTAGTTGTAGAATAGTTCTACAAATTATCTAGAATAATTTTATTTTGATATGATCAAATTTAAATCTATTTTTTAGATATTATATATGATATTTTAGATCTAAAAAATATACATATTTAATTTATTGATGATACATGAGATGTATGCAAAGCATGTATTAGTTAGATCATTAATTATATATATGATATATGATCTAAATCTAACTAGTTTTATAGTTTTAATTATATTTTTGATTAAGTTATTCTTTTTGGCTATCCGATCATAAGAATAAAGTAGGGTTTAAAGACCCTCTCCCCCTTTCAATGGGATATTCTTATGGCATGTAGGGGTGCTGCGCATTCATCCTTAATAAAAAATTAGAATTTATTTTTTGTAAAACCCTAGATCCTGAAATCCTAAAATTTTGATACATATTTTTTATTTATGAATCTAAACTTAATTAAGAATTAAGATTATGAAACTAATTAGGGCTAAAATTAAAAATTTTTAGATCTAAGATATTTTCATAAAATTGGGTTCGGACTTGGATAGCTCATTTAGGTTTAGCAGTTGATCAAATCGAATCAAGAGTTGGTTAGGTGAGATCAAGAGTGCTTAGAATTGACCAGTTTGGATCAAGGTCGACTCACAGCCACATCTAATCGATCTAATTAAGATCTAATTTGGCTCCAAGGTTCGAGCCTAGATTATAAGCTAACCCGATTAGTTCTGATTCGATAATTTGATATCTAAGATAAGTTTGGTAGATATGATCGATTGATTTTTAATTGGGAGCTACTCAATCTGAATGCATTCTTGTTGAGTTAATGACATATCCATTCCACCGGTCTCACTTACCTGGCCATTTATGTCAACCCAGTTTTGATTTAAGATGGCTAATAGTTCGAGCTAACCCATGCCACTAGGCTTGTCATAACCGTTATGACTAAGTTGAGTCTAAGAGACTTAAATTGAATCTTCCTAAGAAAAGATTAAGTCAATTAGTCTTCCACCGTTGTAGATGTGCGGGCCCTTTCTGGGGTTGATTGTTCTCAACTGATTACAGTGGTTCAGTTACATCGAAAAGATGCAACCATGTCTATTAGACATTAGATGCTATGGATTGGAGGATGGGTTAGGCTCAATATTTTGGATATGGTGAGGAACCTAATCAATAATCTAATTCGTGCAAATGGTGGGTCTGACTTAACTAAGGAGTAGATCAATATTCCAAACACGGTGAGATTCATAAATTAGAGACCAAGATTAGGTGCACCATGATTAGAGATTCATTAGATAAAAGTTGTCCACTCATCGATTAATCCATCATCAATAACTATTAGGTGAGGTGGTGAGCCAATCGGTGGGACTGGACCATCCACTAGAAATCAATTGATCGTGAACATTTTCGCATCTCTGCCCAGGAAGTGTAGGGATCTGAGAAAATAGTGGAAGCCTAATTTATTTAAAAAAATAAAATAAAATTTTTAAATAAATTAATTACGTCTAATTATAAAATCTAGCTAGAAACTTTGACTCTCTACAAAAAATATCTGCATTCAATCCACTAGTCCGTATCCTGGACACCCATAGACTGATCGGACCCAACTTCAAGGATTGGCTCAAAAACTTTAAAATTATTTTGGATTTTGAGAAGTTGACTAATGTGTTGAAACAGGATCCTCCCACTTTATCAGTCCATCCATCCATTGATTAGAGAGCATCTCTAGAGAAGTAGACGGATGATGATAATAAAGTCAGGTATTACATGTTGGACTCAATGTCTGATGAGCTCCAACACCAACATAAAGATATTAAGACTAGCCGCCAAATGTTGGCTCACCTACAAGAGTTGTTTGGTGAACAAAGTCGTACAGCCAAATATCAAATCACTAGAAGACTTTTTAAGGCTTAAATGCATGATGGATAATTAGTCCAAGATCATTGTCTATTGATGATTAAGGACTTAGAAGAGCTTAAAAAACTCGGTGTCAAGTTGGACAAAGATTTATAGATTGATATAATTTTATAATCCTTGACTGATGCATATGGATAATTCATCATGAACTACCATATGCATAAACTATAGAATACTCTAGCAGAATTTATGAATATGCTAGTTACTGCTGAGCTTTCTATGAAAGGTTCTAAAGGCTCTATACATGCTGTGGAGCGGACTTCTTCCAAGAGAAAATCTTTTCTTTGTAGATTGATATAATTTTGCAATCCTTGACTGATGCGTATGGACAGTTCATCATGAACTACCATATGCATAAACTATAGAATACTCTGGCAGAACTTATGAATATGCTGGTTACTACTGAGCTTTCTATGAAAGGTTCTAAAGACTCAGTACATGCTTTGGAGCGGACTTCTTCCAAGAGAAAATTTTTTGAAAAAATGAAGAAGTCTGTGAAGAAGTGGAAGGTGGATGGTGGAAAGAAGAAGAAAGTAGAGCCGAAGAAGAAGACCGCTGACAAAAAAAAATATTTTTATTACAACACAGACGGTCATTGAAAGCAGAATTACTTGTACTTAGCCAGCCTGAAGAATAAGAAAGAGGCAGGTCCTTCTAGAGGTATGCTCATTATAGAATCTAACCTTACGATTTCTTCTACATCCAGTTAGGTGCTTGACTCTAGTTCTAGTGCTTACTTATGCACTTCTATACAAGATATTGAGGATAGCAAGAGGCTGAGGGATGGTGAGATAATCCTATGCATCAGGAATGGAGCAAAAATTACTGCAGTGGCTGTAGGAATCTATCATCTGTAATTACCATTATGATTAGATTTAGTTCTTAAAGATTGCTTTTATGTGCCTACAGCAAACAGAAATTTAATTTCTATTTCATGTTTAGCATAGAAAAGCTATGTAATTAGTTTTCTTAAGGACCATTATAATATTCTTTATGAAAGAAATAAAATTATAAGTGATTTTCTTATAAATGATCTTTATCAGTTACATATTGATGTTTTTATTTTCAATATTGAGCAAAACATGAATGCCATAGGAATAAAATGACCTAGAGATAGTCTAAATAATAGGTATCGATGGCACCTTAGGTTAGGTCATATAGCGGAAGATAGGATTAACAAATTAGAAAAATTTGGGCTATTGAGTCTGTTAGATATATGTGCCCTAGAAGCCAGAATTGGCTGACACTTGTAATACACTTCTAGGGGCAAAATTATAATTTTGACTATAATTAATAAAATAGGTTATTTTCTATCACACCTGTGTATTTAGTGTCTGTGATACATCCTTTGAGTTAATGGTAATGATAATTCATATTTTCAAGAGTTGAAAATTTAAGACATGAATAATCATTATTAACTCATAAACAGCTCCCGACCATAGGATCATCACGAGGATGGTGATTGATCCGGAAGGTTGGTGTACGATCGCTTCTCTTTAGTAGATGAGTCTTGAGTCTACGGTGTGGAGACACCGGAAGCGAGAGTACAGGTACTCGTTAGAGAACGAGGGCACTGAGCGTGACCACCTCGAGTAGTCATTAGGAAGTCTACCTTCTCGTCAATGACTGACTCGATGCTGCAGTAGTGTGTCTGGTTCTTTGACCTGAGATGCATCGGCAGTTCACCTTGAGGGTGTTATAGTTTGACTACACCATTACTCGGTCTCCTAGCCATATGGAACCCTGAGGTGTATGTTGGCTATAGCATGTTCATTGTAGGAACTGGATTGCATCAAGATGGGATCTATCTACCTCGGTGGTAGAGGAGCAGCCCTATGATGATCATGAGAATCAAGTCCTGAAGCCCATGGCCATGGCAGAGTGAAATAATAGAAAGAGTTTCTATTTAGATTTTCACATTGGACTCGAATCGAATGATTACATCATATGACAGAGACTAGGGTTTGACGAGTTCACCTTAACCCTAATCTGATCGGGGCTCAAGATAGAAGAACTTAATCACACAGGTAGCTGCACCAAGAGGTTCGCATTCAGCTCTGATGGGTTGCCACCATATACTGCTAGGTGTCACTGGTGGATTTTGGGAGCAATTAGAATGATTTAGATGATCGATCATTCTAGCTGTTCGAATCAGAAGAGTTCTGATCCATCGAAAGGAGTTTCGATGATGTCGATGATAGAGATCATGACATATCCCATTACCATACAGAACTGAACCTAACTGGGTCACACAAACAAGGGTTTGAATCTGGTGATCATCAATTGAACTGATCTAGTTCAATTGATCTGAATGAGATTCAATTAGGTTCAAGGAAAATCGTGCTAGCACTCGATTGAACCTAACGTTCTTCTTTTACTATCATAAATAAGTTGTCCTGACTGAGCCAAAGGAGTTTGTGCTCAATCAGAGGCCTTCATATGGTCTGACTGGAGGTTGTCCAAGTCAGAAAGGTTGTCTTATTTTATAAGACATTACCTGCCATTTTTGGTCACCTGCCATTTCTTGTTCCTTTGACTTTGGTCAAAAGTCTGACCTTTGACTGGTCAAATGTTGACCATTGACACTTTGACTTTTGACCACATGTCATGCACCTATTGGAGAGCTGGTGGGGGCCTGTCCCCCTGCCAGAACCTGGCAAGGAGAAGGGCGCACGCCAAGGGTGGCGTGAGCCCAAGTTGGAGGCGCCTTGGAGTCCTTGTTGGACAAGGACTCCACCTCCCTTTTGGATTCCAATCAGAGTTCTACTAAGAATCCAGTTTGACTGGTCTTAGGCGCCCTCTAAGGAGGAATCCAGGGGTCTCTATTCCAACCAATCAGATTTAGATCTGATTTCACAAAGGGTTGTGATTGGTTGAGAGGAAGAGGAGTTGGATCACGCTTAGTCTATAAATAAGACCCTGCGCCCAACTCAGATTCTAACGAAATTCAATAGAGATTTTCCACACCCCAAGGCTGCCTCTCCCCTCTTCCTCCATGCCTAAACTTCTCCTCCTTCTCCTCTCCACGTCCAAAAGAGTTTTGGACTTAGGTTGGTGCGATTCCAGATCAAAAGAAAGGCGATCAAAAGCAAGAAGGCTGCGCTGCTGCAAAAGGACGACTGCTGATCTTCAAAAGGAGTTTTGAAGATCCTCCAGATCAGATCCAGATCTGAATTTTTGGAGGTGTGATAGAGAAGAAGAGGATCTCCAGATCCAACCCGAGTGGATACCGGTAGAGGCCAGGCGCTTGCGTGGCTAGATCCAGAACCTTCCGCTGCAATCAGGATCATCTACAGGGTAATAGGATTACCCAAATCAGGTAAATTAAATTTGATTTAATTTATCTTATTTTATTTTATTTATTAAAATAATAAGAATCAGATCTGAAACATATCAAGATCTGATTGAGATCAAGAGAAAAATTTTTGAAATATATCTCTTGATCTGATCAGATCTGGACGAACCTGGACCGGGAAATCAGGATTTCCCTTCAACTGGTATCAGAGCCATGGTTCTAAATTGTTTAGATCTGATTTTAATTTTATTTTAATTAGAAAATAAAGTGATTTCAGATGTCACATGAGATGTGATCAGATCTGAAATCAGAAAAAATTAAAATTAAATGATTTGGATCTAAGATTAAGAAGATATGCATGACTAGTTCTAGAATAGAATAGTTCTATAGAATAGTTTTGCATGTCTTTGATTTAATCTGATTAAATCATATTTTAGATCTTCTTATTTACTATTTTCTTGATATTATAAGTGTTATAATAACATCTGATAAAATAGCAAATAAAAATTATTTAATTTTAAATATCATATGAGATATGATTGATGCATGTCTAGACTAGTTGTAGAATAGTTCTACATAATTATCTAGATTAGAATTTATTTTGATTAGATCAATTTAAATCTAATTTTTTAGATTATTATGAGATAATTTAGATCTGAAAATATGCATGATTTGATACATGAGATGTATGCAAAATATGCCATGATTAGATCTAATTTGTATATGAGATATATGATATAGATCTATAAACTGTTTTGTAGTATTTACATGTTCCTGATTAAGGCGTTCCTCTTGGCCGTCCGGTCATAAGAACGAAGAAGGGTTTAAAGGCCCTCTCTTCCCATTCGATGGGGTGTTCTTATGATGTGTAGGGGTGCTGCGTGTTCGTCCTTAATCAGAAACCCAAAACTTACTTTCTGCAAAACCCTAGATCCTGAAACCCTAGGATTTATTGTGCATATTTTGTTTATGAACCCTACTTAATTAAGAATTAAGTTTATGGAATATTAATTAGGTCTAAAATTGAGAATTTCAGATCTAAGACATATTCATAATACTGGGTTCGGGCTTGGGTAGCTCAATTAGGTCTAAGCGGTTGATCAAACCGAATCAAGAGTTGGTTAGATGGGATCAACAATGCTTAAATTGACCAGCCTAATAGGATTAAGTCTGGGTCAAGATCGAGTCACGATCAAGCAAGACCTAATTAGGCTCAGAGGTTAGAGTCTGGATTGTAGGCTAACCCAATTGGTTCTGACTCAACAATTTGGTGTCTAAGGTAAGTTTGGCACAGACGACCGACTGGTTTTTAATTGGAAGCTACTCGACCTGAATGCGTTCTTGTACGAGTTAATGGCATATTCCTTCCACCGGTCTCACTTACCTGGCCATATCTGTTGACACAGTTCTGATCTGAGGTGGTCAATAATCCGAGCTAACCCATGCCACTAGGTTAGTCATAATTGTTATGACTAAGCCAAGTCTAGTTTAATGAGACCTGAATCAATTCTCCCTAAGAAAAGATTAAGTCTGAGGTCTTCCACCATTGTAGATGTGCGGGCCCTTCCCGGGGTTGATTGTTCTCGGCTGGATACAGTGGCTCAGTTGCACCGGGAAGACGCAACCATGTCTATTAGGCATTGGATGCTATGGGCTGGAGGATGAGTTGGGCTCAATATTTTGGATACGGTGAGAGACTCAATTAGGAACCCAGTCTATGCAAATGGTGGGTCTGACTTAACTAAGGAGTGGATCAATATTCTGGATACGGTGAGATTCATGAATTAGAGACCAAGTTTGGGTGCACCATGATTAGAGAATCATTGAACAAGAGTTGTTCACTCATTGGCTAACCCATCACCAATAACTGTTAGGTGAGGTGATGAGTCAGTTGGTGAGACCGCACCACCCACTAGAAATCATTAATCATGGAGATTTTTGCATCTCTACAGAGGGAGTGTAGGGATCCGAGAAAATAGTGGAAGCTAATTTGTTTAAAAATAAAATCCCTAAACAAATTGGTCAAGTCAAAATTACAGTATCTAACTAGAATCTTTGACTCTCTACAGGAAAATGTCTGCGTCCAACCCATTGGCACGTATCCTGGACACACATAGACTGACTGGACCCAATTATAAAGATTGGCTCAGGAACTACAAAATTATTTTGGGTTCCGAGAAGTTAACCCATGTTTTGGACCAGGACCCTCCCACCTTACCAGCTCGTCCATCCACTGAACAGAGAGCGTCTCTGGAAAAATGGATTGACGAAGATAATAAGGCCAGATACTACATGTTGGGCTCGATGTCTGATGAGCTCCAGCGCCAACATGAAGATATCGGGACTGCTCGCCAAATGTTGGCTCACCTACAGGAGATGTTTGGTGAACAGAGTCGCGCAGCCAAATATCAAGTCACGAAATGACTTTTTAAGGCTAAGATGCGTGATGGGCAGTCAGTCCAAGATCACTGTCTGACAATGATCAAGGACATGGAAGAGCTTGAGAAGCTCGGTGTGAAGTTGGACTTGGATCTGCAGAATGATATTATTCTGCAATCCTTGACTGATGCATATGGGCAATTCATCATGAATTACCACATGCATAAACTTCAAAATTCCTTGGCCGAGTTGATGAATATGCTGGTTACCGCTGAGCTTTCTATGAAAGGTTCTAAAGGCTCAGTTCTTGCTATGGAAACGGACTTCTTCCAAAAGAAAGTCTTATGGAAAGAAAAAGAAGTCTGTGAAAAAGCAAAAGGTGGAAGGATCAAAGAAGAAGAAGACAGAATCGAAGAAAAAGATCGATGGCAAAGGAAAGTGTTTCCATTGCAACAGCGATGGCCATTGGAAGCGGAACTGCCCTACTTACCTGGCCACCCTAAAGAACAAGAAGGAAGGTCCTTCTGGAGGTATGCTCGTTATTGAGTCTAACCTTACGATTTCTTCTGCATCCAGTTGGGTGCTTGACTCTGGTTCTAGTGCTCATCTGTGCACTTCTATGCAGGGTCTTGAGGATAGCAGGAGGCTGAGGGATGGAGACATGATCCTACGCATCGGTAATGGAGCAAGAGTTGCTGCAGTAGCCGTGGGAACATACCCTCTGCGATTACCATCTGGTTTAGACTTAGTTTTAAAAGACTGTTATTATGTGCCTGCAGCTAGCAGGAATTTGATTTCTGTTTCATGCTTAGCACAAGAAGGTTATGTGATCACCTTCTTTAAGGACCATTGTAACATTCTTTATGAAAGAAATAAAATTGCAAATGGTTTCCTTATTAATGGTCTTTATCAGTTGCATATTGATGTACCTATTTTAACTATCGAGCAAAACGTGAATGCCAAACGACCTAGGGATAGTCCAAATGACAGATATCTATGGCACCTGAGATTAGGTCATATAGCAGAAGATAGGATTAACAAATTGGAGAAAAATGGGCTATTGAGTCCATTGACTTTTGAGTCATATCCAACTTATGAATCTTGTCTTCAAGGCAAAATGACTAAACTCCCTTTTGTTGGACATGGGGAGAGGGCCACAGATCTCCTTGCCCTAGTACATACTGATGTGTGCGGCCCATTCGATGTGCCGGCTAGAGGCAATTTTGTCTACTTCATTATCTTTATCGATGATCTGTCTAGGTATGGGTATGTGTATCTTATGAGACATAAGTCTGAAGCTTTTGAAAAGTTCAAAGAATTCAGACATGAAGTAGAAAAACAAACTGAAAAACCCATTAAGGTTCTTCGATCAGATCGAGGAGGTGAATACCTTAGCCGAAATTCCTAGACTATCTTAAGGAAAATGGCATAGTCTCTCAATGGACTCCACCAGGAACACCTCAACTCAACGGGGTTTCAGAACGGAGAAATCGGACTCTATTGGATATGGTTCGATCCATGATGAGCTTCACAGACCTCCTATCTTCCTCTGGGGTATTCATTAATTAACTTTTCAATTTATCTTACTGAATAGGGTTCTCCTCAAAACGCGTTCCTACCACACCGGTATGAGATAATGGCATGGTAAGAAACTAGAGTCTGAGTCATCTCAGAATTTGGGGTTGTCCGGTTATGTCAAAGAATAACAAGCGGACAAGTTTAGAGTTTAGGTCCTTTAGAGCTCGACTTCATAGGATATCCTAAAGAGTCATTCAGGATACTATTTCTACATTCTCAGAAGACAAAACTGCTGATTGTTGGAAAGTCGACATAGGGCCATATTTTACTTGAAAACAGTTTAATGTCAGAAAGTGCATTGGAAAGCAGATTAAGCTTGATGAGAAGTCTCACAAGTGGAAGTAGCTAAAGGCAATTGGAACCAAGATTCGAGGTGAGCCAAAATAACACACTACCTCCTCCACTCTGAAGATCGGAAAGAGTTTCCGTCCCACTGACAGATACTTAGGTATTATTTTAGAGGACGTAAGGGAAATGGTTCCTCATAGGTATGGTGCTCAATAGGTGATGAATCGCAAACTACAACGAGGCGATATCAAGATATCGACTCCCGAGAAAGGCTTGAGGCAGATGAAAGTAAGACAGGATGAGACTCGGATGCACTCACAACTAAGTCTGGACTTGGTAGATCCAACCAGAAAAATATAGTAACATATTGGGTGTAATGGATTCTTCAAAGAAAGATTGGTCGCCAGGATGGGACATGATGGCAGACATTCAATGGCTAGTCACATGGTGAAAGGTCTATAGTCACGTGAAGGCTTGACTATCAGCGGATACTTTCTCTAGTAGCTATGCCTAAAATCCCATCCGACAATTCCTGCTTATGCACCTTAGCAAGCCTAATTTCGATTATGAAATTGCAATGGACGTAAAAACGCAATGTCTAAATGGATATCTTCGAGGAAATATCTATATATGTGAACAGCCGCTAGGTTTTTCACATCCAGTGATGACTGATCACAGCAAGGTTTGCAAGCTGCAAAAGGCTTATATACTGGACTTAAGCAGTCATCTTCGGAGCTGGAACACTCATTTCAATGATGTGATCAAACAAGTTGGATTCATCAAAATGGAAAGAAGAACAAAAACATGTGTTTTTCAAAGGGTCAGTGGGGAGCGCTGTTGATCTTCGTCGTATTGTACGTGGATGACATACTGCGCTTTTAGGGAATGATATTTCATGTTACATCAGTCAAGATGTGGTTGTACAAGGAGATTCTCCATGAAAGACCTTAGGTGAAGCATCAAACTTTATTCTAGAATTAAGGTCTAATAGGGAATAGACGAATAGGATGCTAGGACTTTCACAAAGATGTACATAGAGGTAAGTACTAAAAAGGTTTAGTAGGAGAAACTTCTGAGAGGAGATTAATACCTTCAGACATGGTATCATCTTTCAAGAAGATGTGCCCAAGACACCTGAGTGAAATTAGAACGATTGAAGCAAGACCCTTATGCTTCTGGCAATAAGGGAGCCTCCATGTATGCATGCTTATGATACACTGACTCTGATATAGCCCATGCTGTGAGTGTACAAAGCAGCATATCAGTCAAATCACGGTGAGAAACATCTGGGACTCTGTGAAATGTATCCCTTAAGTACTTGAGAAGAACTAAGGATATGATGTTGGTCTTTTGGTAATAGGAACTCCAAGTTCAAGGATACACAGACTTCGGACTTCAATGTCTATATAGATGATCGAAAGTCGACATCTGGCAGACTGTTTGGTGCTGGAAAGTTTCTAGCAACAGCGATATCATCTCATCCACGATTACCTTTGAGAAAGGTTACGTTGAGGTCAAGAGAGTCAACTCCGCAGATAATGTGGCAGACCCACTTAACAAAGTCGTTGGGACAACAGAAAGATCGAAGCCCACCTTGAGAAGATGGAACTTAAGACTGTGTAGCCAATTTGGCTTTAGACAAGTGGGAGATTGTTAGATATATGTGCCCTAGAAGCCAGAATTGGCTGACACTTGTAATACACTTCTAGGGGCAAAATTATAATTTTGACTATAATCAATAAAATGGGTTATTTTCTATCACATATGTGTATTTAGTGTCTGTGATACATCCTTTGAGTTAATGGTAATGATAATTCATATTTTCAAGAGTTGAAAATTTAAGACATGAATAATCATTATTAACTCATAAAATGCTCCCGACCATAGGATCATCACGAGGATGGTGATTGATCCGGAAGGTTGGTGTACAATCGCTTCTCTTTAGTAGATGAGTCTTGAGTCTACGGTGTGGAGACACCGGAGCGAGAGTACAGGTACTCGTTAGAGAACGAGGGCACTGAGCGTGACCACCTCGAGTAGTCATTAGGGAGTCTACCTTCTCGTCAATGACTGACTCGATGCTGCAGTAGTGTGTCTGGTTCTTTGACCTGAGATGCATCGGCAGTTCACCTTGAGGGTGTTATAGTTTGACTACACCATTACTCGGTCTCCTAGCCATATGGAACCCTGAGGTGTATGTTGGCTATAGCATGTTCATTGTAGGAACTGGATTGCATCAAGATGGAATCTATCTACCTCGGTGGTAGAGGAGCAGCCCTATGATGATCATGAGAATCAAGTCCAGAAATCCATGGCCATGGTAGAGTGAAATAATAGAAAGAGTTTCTATTTAGATTTTCACATTGGACTCGAATCGAATGATTACATCATATGACAGAGACTAGGGTTTGACGAGTTCACCTTAACCCTAATCTGATCGGGGCTCAAGATAGAAGAACTTAATCACACAGGTAGCTGCACCAAGAGTTTCGCATTCAGCTCTGATGGGTTGCCACCATATACTGCTAGGTGTCACTGGTGGATTTTGGGAGCAATTAGAATGATTTAGATGATCGATCATTCTAGCTGTTCGAATCAGAAGAGTTCTGATCCATCGAAAGGAGTTTCGATGATGTCGATGATAGAGATCATGACATATCCCATTACCATACAGAACTGAACCTAACTGGGTCACACAAACAAGGGTTTGAATCTGGTGATCATCAATTGAACTGATCTAGTTCAATTGATCTGAATGAGATTCAATTAGGTTCAAGGAAAATCGTGCTAGCACTCGATTGAACCTAACGTTCTTCTTTTACTATCATAAATAAGTTGTCCTGACTGAGCCAAAGGAGTTTGTGCTCAATCAGAGGCCTTCATATGGTCTGACTGGAGGTTGTCCAAGTCAGAAAAGGTTGTCTTATTTTGTAAGACATTACCTGCCATTTTTGGTCACCTGCCATTTCTTGTTCTTTGACTTTGGTCAAAAGTCTACCTTTGACTGGTCAAACGTTGACCATTGACACTTTGACTTTTGACCACATGTCATGCACCTATTGGAGAGCTGGTGGGGGCCTGTCCCCCTGCCAGAACCTGGCAAGGAGAAGGGCGCACGCCACCCTAGGCGTGTGCCCAAGTTGGAGGCGCCTAGGAGTCCTTGTTGGACAAGGACTCCATCTCCTTTTTGGATTCCAATTAGAGTTCTTCTAAGAACCAACTTTGACTGGTCTTAGGCACCCTCTAAGGAGGAATCCAGGGGACTCTATTCCCACCAATCAGATTTAGATCTGATTTCACAAAGGGTTGTGATTGGTTGGGAAGAAGAGGAGTTGGATCACAGCTTAGTCTATAAATAAGACCCTGCGCCCAACTCAATTCTAATGAGATTTCCCATGCCCCAAGGCTGCCTCTCCCCTCCTTCCTCCATGCCAAAACTCTTCTCCCCTTCCTCTCCACGTCCAAAAGAGTTTTGGATTTAGGTTGGTGCGATTCCAGATCAAAAGAAAGGCGATCAAAAGCAAGAAGGCTGCGCTGCTGCAAAAGGACGACTGCTGATCTTCAAAAGAGTTTTGAAGATCCTCCAGATCAGATCCAGATCTAATTTTTGGAGGTGTGATAGAGAAGAAGAGGATCTCCAGATCCAACCCGAGTGGATATCAGTAGAGGCCAGGCGCTTGTGTGGCTAGATCCAGAACCTTCCGCTGCAATCAGGATCATCTACAGGGTAATAGGATTACCCAAATCAGGTAAATTAAATTTAATTTAATTTATCTTATTTTATTTTATTTATTAAAATAAAAAGAATTAAATCTAAAACATATTAAGATCTGATTGGGATCAAGAGAAAAAATTTTGAAATATATCTCTTGATCTGATCAGATCTGGACGAACCTGGACCGGGAAATCAGGATTTCCCTTCAAAGTCCGTTGACTTCTGAGTCATATCCGATTTATGAATCATGCCTTCATGGCAAAATGACCAAGCTCCTTTTTGTAGGACATGGGGAGGGGCCACAGAACTACTTGCCCTAGTACATATTGATGTGTGTGGTTCATTTGATATGTCGACTAAAGACAACTATGTCTACTTCATTATTTTTATCGATGATTTATCTCGATATGGGTATGTGTATTTGATACGATATAAATCTGAAGCTTTTAAAAAGTTCAAAAAATTCAGACATGAAGTAGAAAAATAAATCAAAAAATCCATTAAGATTCTTCAATCAGATCAAGGAGGTGAATACCTTAGTCAAAAATTCCTAAACTATCTTAAGCAAAATGGCATAGTCTCTCAATGGACTCCATCTGGAACATCTTAACTCAACGAGATTTCAGAACAAAAAAATCGGACCTTATTAGATATGGTCTGATCTATGATGAGCTTCACGAACCTTTCTGAGTTTCTTTGGGGACATAGTCTAATGACTGCTATATATTTACTGAATAGGATTTCTTCTAAATCCATTCCTATCACACCGTATGAGATATGGCATGATAAAAAATCAAGTCTGAGTCACCTCAGAATTTGGGATTGTCCGGCTCATATCAAGAGACAACAGACAGACAAATTAGAGTATAGGTCCTTTAGAGCTCAGTTCATAGGATATCTTAAAGAGTCATTAGAATATTATTTCTACATTTCGAAAGACCACAATGTGATTATGAGTTGACATGCCATCTTTCTTGAAAAATAGTTTATTCAAGATGGTGGCATCGAAAGGTAGATTAGGCTCGAGAAAAAAATCTTCCAAGAGCAACGAGCTAAGGATCCTATGAAATTCGATCAGATTGAGCCAGTCCAATCACTACCTCCTCTACCTTATAGATTAGAAAGGATTTTTCATCCTCTTGAAAGGTACTTAGGTATTATTTTAGAGGACGTAGAAAAAATGTTCCTCATGAAAAATGGGATTTATGGTGATGATCCCAAAATGTATGATGAGGCAATATTAGATATTGACTTCGAGAAATGGTTAGAGGTAATGAAGTCAGAGATTGACTCAATGCACTCGAATCAAGTCTGAACCTTGGTAGATCAACTTGAAGGTACAATATCTATTGGGTGTAAATAGATCTACAAGAGAAAGATTGGTGTAGATGAGAATGTGGAGACATTCTAGGCTAGGTTAGTGGTGAAAGGGTATAGTCAGTGTAAAGGTATTGACTATCAGGATACCTTCTCGCCAGTAGTCATGCTAAAATTCATCCGCACATTACTTGCTGTTGCAGCCTATTTCGATTATGAAATATGGTAGATGGACATGAAAATGACCTTCTTAAATGGATATCTTGAGGAAGATATCTATATGGAACATCCGCTAGGTTTCACATCCAGTGATGCTGATCATAAAGTCTGTAAGCTGCAAAGATCTATCTATGGACTTAAGCAAGCATCTCGAAGCTGGAATGCTCATTTTAATGATATGATTAAATCATTTGGATTCATCAAGAACGAGGAAGAACCGTGTGTATTCAAAAAGATCAGTGGGAGCGCTGTTGTCTTTCTCGTACTATACGTGGATGATATCCTTCTTATTGGAAATGATATTTCCATATTGACCACAGTTAAAATATGGTTATCAAAAGAGTTCTCTATGAAAGATCTAGGAGAAGCATCATTTATTCTAGAAATTAAGATCTATAGGGATAGACCGAATAGGATGCTAGGTCTCTCACAAAAGATGTACATAGAGGAGGTACTAAAGAGGTTTAGCATGGAAAACTCCAAGAGAAGATTGGTGCCCTTCAGACATGGCATTCATCTCTCCAAGAAGATGGTCCCAACACACGTAAGGAGATTGAACGTATGAGCAAGATCCCTTATGCTTCAACAATAGGGAGCCTCATGTACGCCATGCTATGTACACGATCTGATATCGCCCATGTTGTGAGTATCACGAGTAGATATTAGTCGAATCTAGGTGAAGAGTACTAAACTTTTGTGAAATGTATCCTTAAGTACTTGAGAAGGACTAAGGATATGTTCTTGATTTTTGGTAATGAAGAACTTCAGATCCAGAATTATACAGACTCAGATTTTATGTCTGATATAGATGATCAAAAGTTGACATCTGATAGTCTGTTTGTGTGTAATGATGGTGCTGTCAGCTAAAAGAGTTTCAGGCAGACTGTGATAGCAGATTCCACCGTAAAAGCAGAGTACATCGCTACATCGAAAGCTGCAAAGAAGGCATTTTGGTAAAAGAAGTTTACCGAAGAACTTAGAGTGATGCCATCAAATGCCATCCCTCTGTACTACGACAATAATGGCGCCATAGCCCTAGCTAAGGAGTCGAGGTCTCATTAGAAATTCAAGCACATCAAGCGGCGATTCTACCTCATCCGCAATTACTTCGAGAAGGATTACGTTGAGATCAAGAGAGTTGACTCTACGAACAATGCGGTAGATCCACTAACGAAGTCTTTAGGCCAGCAGAAGATCGAAGCCCAGCTTGAGAAGATGGGACTTAAATTTATAGCCAATTAGCTTTAGGTCAAGTGGGAGTTTATTAGATGTGTGCCCTAGAAATCAGATTGGCTAACACTTGTAATACACTTCTAAGGATAATTTTATAATTTTGACTATAAATTAATAAAAAAATATTTTCTATTACAGTGTGTATTTAAAGTGTATGTGATACATCCTTTAAGTTAATAATAATGATAATTCATATTTTCAAAAAGTTGAAAATTTAAGACATGAATTTTCATAATTAACTCATAAATTGCTTCTGACCATAGGATCATCATGAGGATGGTGATTAATCCAAAAGATTGGTGTACGATCTCTTTCTTTAAGTAGATGAGTCTTGAATCTATAGTGTGGAGACATCGGAGCGAGAGTATAGATACTCATTAGAGAATGAGGGCACCGAGCGTGACCATCTCGAGCATTCATAAAAAAGTCTACCTTCTCATCGATGACTAGCTCGATGTTACAGTAGTGTGTCTGGTTCTTTGATCTGAGGTGCATCGATAATTCACCTTGAGGGTATTATAGTTTGACTACACCATAACTTGATCTCCTAGCCATTCAGAATTCTGAGGTGTACGTTGGCTATAGTACATTCATTGTAGGAATTGGATTGCACCAATAAGGGATCTATCTACCTCGGTAGATGAGGAATAGCCTTATGATGATCATGAGAATTGAGTCCATAAGCCCATGACCATGGCAGAGTGAAGATGATAGAAAGAGTTTCTATAAAGGGTTTCACATAGGACTCGAATCGAATGATTAATTCATATGACGGATATTGGGTTTGACAAGTTCACCTTAACCCTAATCCTGTCGGAGCTCAAGATAGAAGAATCCAATCACACAGGTAGCTACATCGAGTGGTTCACTTTCAGTTTTGATGGGTTGCCACCATATATTGCTAGGTGTCACTGGTGGATTTTGGGAGCAATTAAAATGATTTTAATGATCGATCATTCTAATTGTATAAATCAGAAAAATTTTGATCCATCGAAAGATATTTCGATGATGTCGATGATGGAGAACACGATATGTCTCATTACCATACGAAATTGAACCTAACTGAATCACACAAATAATGATTTGGGTCTGAATGTCATCAATTGAGCTAATCAAGTTTGATTGATTTGGATTAGATCTAATCAGGTTCAAAGTAATCATGCTAGCACATGATTGAGACTGACTTTCTCCTGTAATCTTTTTGATTCATCGCAATCGAGTTAAATTTGATTTGACTCATTCTTATATCTTGAATGAATTTATTTTTATCTGACTTGAACAAGTCTAGTCAGATTAATTATGAAAATTAAATTCATTCCTAGTACAATTGGACTAGGGTCAATAATTGACCAATTAAGAGAATTGAGGGTCACATGATCAGAGAATTTTAAAAATTTATTTAAAAATTATTTTTTTCTAATTTTTGGATATGATAGGGTATGAGTTATACTTTGGGTATGCAAAATTTTGTGATTTTTGGAGGTGCCTAGAATGGATTTTGATAGAGTTTGATTTGGATCAAACTCTTGAGGGAAGAGTCCTAGACGCACATGGATTCTTCCTTATCCTTTCATGCCACCACCTTATAGATGGATTTTTGGCATCAAAACTAGATGAAATCTAGGGTTTTTCATGGAGATCAGGTCCAGGAGTCCTAATGGTCAAATTAATAAGGTTTTTGATTAGAAAGAGATTCTTTATGGCGCTATATCTAGTATAAGAACTCTTCTCACGAAATTGCCTCAACGTAATTTATTTTTTTCACACTAAAGGAGCCTTCCCTCTGATATCCACACCCCCTCTATCCTCTCTCTCCCTCTCTTCTACATGCATAAAAAGTTAGGCACAAATCTGAATTGAAGGTCTAAGGTTTTTGGCACAAGATTCAGCATCTATACGACGGTGTTTGTGAGACGAACAGGCTGCCCTCAGAAGTCCTTTTGAAGGCTTTCCAAATCTAATCCAGATCAAATTTTTAGAGAAAAAATTTCATGAGGAGAAGATGTTCAGATCCTATTCGAGTGGATACCGGTAGAGGCCAGACACATGCGTGGCTCCTTCTAGAACCTTAGGAATCAACAGGATTATTGTAGGATAATTAGATTACCAAATCAGATATTTAAAATTAAATCTAATTTATTTTTTTAACTTTTAATATCAAATTCTATGATCAAATTTGAGAAGTCTCATATCTAATTAGGATTTTAGAAAAAAAATTTAAAATATTTCTTCAGATCCAATTAGATTTGAACGATCCTGTGTCGAAAAAATAGATTTTTCTTTTAGGTAGGAATAGTGCTCGGCACATTTCTAAGATACATCTTTTGATTTTAAATATATTGCATTGCATAAAACTATAGATCCATATTTTGATTAAATGTCCATAATCTATGGTAGAATTATGTACATTGGTTAATTGATTGTCCAGTTTGGATAGTTTAAAAATTATAATTAATTCTATATGTAATTATAATAATCAAACGATATGCAATACAGATCAAAAAAAATTTTGGACAGTATTTTTCTTTCGTTCTCTTCCCATGTAGGAAGAACTAAGAAAAAATACTATCAAAAATTTTTTTAATCTGTATTGTATATCGTTTGATTACTGTAATTATCTATAGAATTAATGCAATTCTTGAATAGGATAGGACCTAACTTTACTTATTAGTTGGTGATAGGATGCATTTATTATATAAGTTATTTTATTAAAATAATTATTAATACTAAATATTTTAATTTTAATATTGTCATAGAATTGACTAAGAAAATGGCTAGTGCTCGATTTGTCTACTGTTATATTATGATGGCATAATAAAAAATGGTGAAGATAGCATGTAGTACAGTCAGCCTACATGCTAGATGGTTAAATTATCTTCATCATTATCATGTCAAGAATTATTAGACCATTTATATAGTGATATTTCTATAGATAGAAAAAAATATGAAATCAAATTAAGGTGGAGATCACCTAATTTATCGGGACAGTTAATGTAGAGAAAATATATCTTAGTTCCAATTGATGACGATAAAGATGTCCAAAAAATATTGACATTTTCTCTAAAATTTTTAAAATATCGATATATCAAATTATATATTTAAAAGAATGATATACCCTCTAATAAAAATATTACTCAAATAATGGTACCGAGATTTGGATACTTTAGTGAGCTTTTAACTCAAGAGAACAATACTCCTGGACCTTCCTCATCCTTCTTAAGTCCTATGGTTTGAACCGTTGGTGCTGAGACCATGTTTGTAGAATATTCTAATACTATTGGCCCTAGTTGTCCAATTATTCAAAGTCCTATGGTGACTTCTCCTATAACAACTTTTTCTATAGTGATTTCTCCTATGGTAGAAGTAGTAGTAAGTGCGGGATACAGACTTCCCCTATGATGACTTCTCCTATAGTGACTTCTCCTATGATGGAAGTAGCAGTAAGTATGGGATAAGATACTCAGATGTGGAATAATGATTGGGTCAGCACTAAAATAAATTTTAATAACCGAGGTTTTGAGTCAGATGAGAATGAGGTTGAAAAAAAATGGCTTGATAAAGACAGTAACAATGATGAAAATGAAGATGGTGATCAGGATAATCATAATGATAATAATATAGGAGAACTTGAACCTAGGATGCATGAACCTCTATAATTTTTTAGTGACTTAAATTTAGATCATGATGGTGCTGTTAGTGTTGGTCAAAGATTGAACTATGACTATCAAATTTGGGACTCTTCGATGACTGAATTTTCTAAAGATCTAATTTTCAAAGCAAAGATGATCTAAAGAGAACTATTGATTTTTATCATATTCAAAAGCATCAGACATATAATGTAGTTCAGTCACATTCAAAATTGTGGTCCAGACGATGTGCATCATCAGATAATGAACAAGAATGTAAATGAAGGCTCCGTGCTGCATTGTTGAAAAAGCATGGATATTTTTAGATCACCAGATATGAGAATTCTCATACTTACTTATTTAGGGGGTTGAGTTAAGACCATAAACATGTCAGTAAAAGGATGATTGGCATACTAGTCCAGTATATTATTGAAAAAGATCCAAATGTTAAAGTTAAAGCTATTGTGGTGGCCATTAACGAGCAGTTTCAATACACAGTGTCATACAAAAAAATATGGTTAGAGAAATAGAAGGCATTGATTGATATTTATGGAGAATAGGAGCCGTCTTATGCAAAATTATCCTATTATATGGCTACACTCCATAATGCAAACCCTGATACTATTGTTTCATGAAATTTTGTACTAATAGAAAATTTTAATGTGCCGATTTTAAATAATATTTTTTGGGATTTTCAACCATCCATCTAGGATTTTAGGCATCGTCGTCCTGTGATCAGTATTGATGGCACACACTTGTATGAAAAGTTTAAAGGTAAGATGCTAATTGTAGTAGGAGTTGATGCAGAAAATAGAATTTATCCCTTAGCATATGCAATTATGGATGAAGAAATGACTGCTAGTTAGAGTCGATTTTTTCTTTGACTTAGAATATATGTTGCATAAAATAGAAATAAAATATGCCTAATTTTTGATAGACATCCAGGTATATTGAATGCCATTATAGATGAGTCTATTGGATGGAGTCCGTCACGTGCCTATCACCGATACTATTTAAGATATGTCTGCAGCAATTTTAACACTCATTTTAAAAATGCACAACTTAAAAGAGCAGTATGACAAGCAGGGGCACTCATCAAGTTTGAAAGTTTGATTTTATCATGGGCAAGATCAGAACAATGAATGTAGAGGCTTGGAGTTGGCTGTCTGAGTTGGAAAAAAAAAAGTGGACATTGGCACATGATGCTGGCATGCACTATAGTATCTTAACTATAAATTTGTCAGAGATTTTTAATAGTATTTTATAAGGAGCTAAAAATATACCAATTATTACTTATGTTCAAATAACATTTTATCATCTTGTGAAATACTTTAATACGAGACGTATCCAAGTCTTAAGATATATGCAGGAGAATCTAAATAGTTTTTTTACTCTTTATGTTGTAATTAAGATTGTAGAAGATCAAGTTAAAGCTAACCAGCATAGAGTAACAGTGTTTAATTTTCAAAGAGGTATTTACGAAGTGCTTACGAGGAAAGCAAGTGCAGGGTTAAGAGGTGGAGAAAATTTTCATATCGTGACTTTATATGAAAGTAAATATTCTTGTAAAAAGTGGAGCATCTATAGATATCCCTATTCACATGTATTAGCTATGTACCAAGAAATTATTGTACATTCTAGCGGATTTATGGATGAAGCATGTATAGTTGTAGCATATATGAATGCTTGAAGTGAAGAGTTTTATCCATTACCACATAAAGACTATTGGATGTGAACTAATATGTTTACATGTATTTTTGATCATTATCATTTGAGACCTAAGTAGAAAGACAGACCAAAGTCAATAAGGCTGCAAAATGAAATGGATGAAAGGTAAAAAAGAAGCAAAAATCATTATGGTATTTGTAAAGAATAGGATCATGATCGTCGTCACTGTCCTAGGTTATTTTCACACACATCAACTTTAGACAGTGGAAGAAATTAAAGGCATCAGAGCATTATGTATTTTTCTATGTATTTTGATTGTTAAACTATTCTGTGTATTTTCGATAGTCTAACTCTTCTATGTATTTCAGAGTTCTATTGGTCTATGTACTTTCGATAATTGAACTGTTCTATGTATTTTAGAGTTGTTCTATTATTCTATGCATTTTAGATAGTTCTATTATGTTATGTATTTTTTTGATGTATGTTATTATTTTAGATTCATTAGTGTATTATAGCTTACGATCCATGACATCTGGATCCACGAGATCGCAGTATTCTTACATTACAGAAGATGCATCGATCATAGGCCATATTATCTAGCATTGTAAGTATTCTATTTCTACTTTTATTTTTTATATTTTTATAAATAGATTCTTGTTAAAGTCCTATACGTGGTCTTATTATCTAATTTTTTTGCAGGAGCCTAGACACCTCCGCTTATAATGAGTAGTGCAGATCCCTATGGAGGACGGAGGACATTTCAGATAGAGTTATGGATTATTTATGATATTTGAAATTTTATGGAGTATATCGGATCGGTAGGATACAGATAGATGTTGGATTTATTACTGTCTTACTTGAGAGATGGCATCTAGAGATACACACATTTCATCTTTCATTCGGTGAGGCGAAAATCACGTTACAGGATATCAGTGCATTCATCGGACTTTCAGTTGATGGTGATATAGTTACAGGATCAAATCCACAGCTTACTATTCTGGAGTGGCAGGCTAAATGTGATCGGCTACTAGGATTTGAGCTAGATGTCTAGTTCTTTGATCAGTCACGACTGAGGATGGAGTGTTTGGATGATCACTATCAATATTTTCATATTGAAGATGATGCACCAGAGGAGATGGTATGACAGTATGTCAGGGGTCAGATAGTCCGATTGCTAGGAGGTGATCTTTTGCTCGATACTTCATCTAACAATATAAAGTTGATATTTTTACCACTATTAGAGGATTTAGATTTTGCACATAGACTTAGTTGGGGTAGTGTAGTATTAGCTTATTTGTACAGGGCTATGTGTTGTGGTTCATATCATGATTAGACTGAGATTGATGGTTATCTTGTATTATTGCAGGTATATGATATATAATTTTAATTTTCAACATTCTATTATAGCTCTAATTAGAGATATTATTTATAATTTTATTAGAATTAGCAAATTTGGGCATCGAAGAGGATGCCGACTATCAACCCACTATGGACACAGTTTTTTGAGATTCTACCAGTGCATCAGGATCTCGATATTTCATTTAGGCTGGATGCACCTTAGAGATATAGGTATAAAATTATTGGTTCTATTATTTAAAATATAGTACTATTTTTATTTCATTAAAAATCTAATTTAAATAAATAAACTGTTAAGCAGATGGAACGTTGCATTCAATATTCATCACGTGTCGATGAAAGTGGCACAGGTTTATAGGTGCCAACTGGAACATTGGATGATACTGATGCATACAGATGGATAATATTGATTTATGTAGAACTATTATTTTATAGTATTTATAATCTACTACAAAATGAACTTACTAATCTAATTTTATCTTTAACTCTATCAATTTTTATGGGAGCCATATATAGATGAGAATATGTCCATATTACCTCAATATTGCATGGCTCCTTAGGATATATGGACTACTAGGATGCCACTTATTTATTTTGATGTGGTAGAGTGGCACCTCCCAGATCCTGTGCTGTGGCAGTTTTGCCGCATTCAGGACATCCCAGAGTATTTTAATACCGGCCAGCGACTTCATCGTATCGATCGATGAGGGAGAGGTCATATTGACTGGCATATCAGATATGCAGAGTACAACACTATTTGGAATGTACGATGAGATTATATAGCTCATGGTGATGATATATTGGGAGACCGTCCATATACCGAGGACTAAATGGCTTGGTTTCTTAGCATTACAGTATGGGCCATTGGACAGCCTCGGTATACAGTTTCAGGATATGAGGATGAGAGTTCTACTATGCGGATGTTGGCAAGCCTATGATAATTATGCATTATATATTCTATTTAATATCATATTAAATTTTATATATGTTGTATATTCTATAATATATTGCTAATTTTTTTATTATGTAGTGTTGGGGATAAACTCCGCTCCTGCCGAAGTCAAGTTTGGTGCCTAGCCTGATCCAGTAGCCACGAAAGAACTTCGGCGGATGGGTCTTGGCCGAACTATTACAGCCGACCAAACTGATAAGCGGTCGAGCCCCTTTCGGACTCTCAACGGCCAAACTCCTCAAGCGGCCTTTCCTTCAGCCGGTCGAACTCCGCAGCGGTAATCCCTCAACCGAACTTCTCAGCTTACTCCTCGATCAGACTTCTTCGGGAGCCAAACTCCTCCCAGACACTCCCTTCAACCAGCCGAACTCCTCAGCGGTCGAGGTTCTTTGGACTCCCAGCGGTCGAACTTTCAGTGGCCGAACTTCTATGGAAGCCGAACTTCTTACAGACTGTTAACGGATTTCTCCAGACGATTCCACTACTAAACGTTACACGATAATAACGATCGGCATTTATCAAGTCAATAATGATCGGCATTTAAAGTCAATAATGATCGGCATTGATCAGGACAGTTATGACAATCATTAATCAAGGCAGTTACGACAAGCTTTCTCTATAAAAAGGATCCTCTAGATATGCTTACGTCAGGTTCTAAAAACTCTTCTCTCCTCCTATAAACTCTACCAAACTCCACACTGAGCACTCCATTTTGGTTGACTGGAGCTGACTTGATCATCGGAGGGTCCTACTGGAGCCACCCCCCATCGGCTCCGGACGGGACTTTGTTTTATAGGTCTCCGACGGCGATCTCATCGGTCTCCACTCCAATGGATTCCAGCGACGATCAGATTCTGCATCAACAGATTGGTGCCAGAAGGAGGACCTCGAACCTCCGAGGTTTTCTTATTCTTAAAGGAGTGCTCGGCGATGATTTTTCTCTCTTCGAAGATCCCTCTTCTTCCTCACTAGAGTTCTCTCCCAAAGAGAAAATGCCTCGAGAGCTTCGACTCGATGATCGGTAGCCTGCGCGTCAGATCCATCTATTCCTATCTCAGCTCCGACAGTCCAGTTTCCACACGAAGCCATCGCAGACATGGAGCAGTTCAACCTGTTGGTTGGGTCCGTGGCCCCGTCGAGATGATGCTGGCCGTGCGACAACCTCCGATGGAGACTTTGTTAACAAACCCACCATGAGGATGCGAGGAACCGACCTTAAAGAAAAGCATTTGGGCATACCAATCGTCCTTAGGAAGGAGAAACGGAGAGCAGAAGTTCTCTCATAGAAGGTTTCATAAGGAGGTCGGAACGAAGTTCGATGGAAGCGAAGCTGAACTTCCCCTCGAAGCTCATCATCGGGATGAAGTTAGATGGAAGCGAAGCCGAACTCCCCCTAGAAGCTCATCGCTCAAGTCAGGCCGAACTCCCCCCATCTCGAGTATGTCATCAACGAAACTCCCTACAAAGAATTCACAGGAGGCGGAGTGAAGTTTGACAGCTAAAGCAAAGCCGAGCTCCACCTCGAGCTCGTTGTCAAGGAAGTCTGGGCAAAGAAGGAAGAAGTTCCCCCACAGAAGGTTTTGCAAGGAGGCAGAATGAAGTTTGGCCGCATCCAAGGAGGTGGAATGAAGTTCGGCCACGTCCACGACCTCGAAGCTCATCATCGAGGAAGCCCCGACAAAGGGGTATGAAGTCCTCCTGCGGAAGCTTTCATGGAAAAGCGGAATAAAGTTCGACAGCTCAAGAAAAGTCGAGCTCCCCCTTGAGCTCATTATCAAGAAAATTCGAATAAAAGAAGCAGGAAGTTCGACGCAAGAGAGGGCGGAACGAAGTTCTCCCACCGAATGAAGTTCGATGCAAGTGAGGCCGAACTCCCCCTCAAACCTCATCGTCGGAATGAAGTTCGGTGCAAGCAACTCCCGCTCGAGTATGTCACCAAGGAAGACCCCTACAAAGATTTCATAGAAGGTGAGATGAAGTTCGACCGCGCTCACGATCGCCCTAGGACAAGCGAGGACTCCCTAACTCCAAGGAAGCTCTGACAAAGGGGCATGAAGTTCTCTCACGAAAGCTTTCGCAGGAAAGTGGAATGAAGTTCGGCAGCTCAAGGAAAGTCGAGCTCCTCCTTGAGCTCGTTGTCAAGAAAGTTTGGACAAAAGAAGTAGGAAGTTCGGTGCAAGCGAGGGCGGAACAAAATTCTCCCGAAGAATGAAGTTCGGCATAAGTGAGGCCAAACTTTCCCTCAAACCTCATCATCGGAATGAAGTTCGGTGCAAGCAACTCTCGCTCGAGTATGTCACCAAGGAAGACCCCTACAAAGATTTCATAGGAGGTGAGATGAAGTTCGGTCGCACTCACGACCACCCCAGGACAAGCGAGGACTCCCTGACTCCAAAGAAGCCTCGACAGAGGGGCACGAAGAAGCCCTCCTCCCGAAAGGTTTCACGACTATGCCCCCCTCAACGCTCCTTGAACTCAAATTCTCATCAAAGTAAAGAACCAGCTGCCAAGATCAGAAGGGTTACAGTCTCCCCCAAACAAGCGTGATTAAAATAAGTACTGCCTCTACCATCGCAACCACGGCCACGACACCGAGGAATGCATCCAGCTCCGATGAAATTGAGGAGCTCGTCAGAAAGGGGCGGCTGGGTAAATTCCTCCGGCACCAGCCTGAAATAGAAAAAGATCGGCCCAGGGCACTGCCATAGTCAGAGATGGCAAGGAGCTCGGCACTGCCATAGCTAGAGACCGCAAGGAAGTCGGCCACCTTACGGCCTCATCCACATTGCCCCTGGGAGGAGCTTGGTGGATCAGCGATTCGTCATCTCCCAGCGACAAGAGCTTGCACCAAATTGAGAAGGCCAGCATGAGGAGGTCGTCCACCTCGGAACTTATTGTCGAAGAAATGCGGAGGAACAACGCTACCATGATCTTGAAATACAGAATTTGGGGATGCGCTGCTGGTAACTTCCTTTCAATAAAATTCTTTCCTTTCGATAATATTATTTCTGGATGCGAAAACTATGCGATGACAGGGAAGAAGCAGATTGCCACATTAAGAACAGGAGAAGAACCTCGTTCTAACGCGAGCAATAACCTCGGCTAGAGATAAGATCTCTCCCGAGCGAAGGCCTCGTTCACAAAGGACGAGATGGGGGGAGAGGCTCTGATAGCGGCCCTTATGTGCCCCCATAGCCCATTAGGAACAGGAGGAGAACCTCATCCTAATGCGAGCAACAACCTCGGCTAGAGATAAGATCTCTCCCGAGAATCAACCTCGGCCAGAGATAAGATCTCTTCCGAGAAGTTCGACTAGAGATAAGATCTTTTTCGAGAATCAACCTCGGTCAGAGATAAGATCTCTCCCGAGAAGCGACTTTGGCTAGAGATAAGATCTCTTCCGAGAAGTTCGGATAGAGATAAGATCTCTTTCGAGAATCAACCTCGATCAGAGATAAGATCTCTCCGAGCGACCACCTCGGCTAGAGATAAGATCTCTTTTAAGAAGTTCGGCCAGAGATAAGATCTCTCCTGATAAGCGACTTCGGTCGGAGATAAGATCTCTCCCGAGAGATCGAGTCAACCTCAGCTAGAGATAAGATCTCTCCCAAGCGACTTTGTCAACCTCGGTCAAATAAGATCTCCCCCGAGCGACCGGGCCAACCTCGGCTGGAGTGCGTCGACTTCGAGCTCGGCGAGAGATAGGATCTCTCTCGAGCGACCGTATCAACCTCGACTGGAGAGCTTCAACTTCAACATCAACTTTAGTCGGAGATGAGATCTCCTCCGAGCTTCGACCTGAACCAGCATGGAGCCCTGAAGAAGACTTTGGCAGTCACCTTTTCTGCACTTCCTTCCTTTGAGTTTCAAACTCGAAAGTGGGGGGGCTAGTGTTGGGGATAAACCCCACTCCTGTCGAAGTCAAGTTCGGTGCCCAGCCTGATGCGGTCAGTAGACACGGAAGAACTTCGACGGATGGGTCATGGCCGAACTATTACAGCCGATCGAACTGATAAGCGGCTGAGCCTCTTTTGGACTCTCAGCGGCCGAACTTCTCAAGCGGCCATCTCTTCAGTCGGCCGAACTCCGCAGCAGTAATCCCTCAACCGAACTTCTCAGCTTACTCCTCGGTCGGACTTCTTTGGGAGCCGGACTCCTCTCAGACACCCCCTTCAGCTAGCCGAACTTCTCAGCGGTCGAGCTCCTTCGGACTCCCAGCGGTCGAACTTCCAGTGGCCGAACTTCTATGGAAGTCGAACTTCTTACAGACTATTGATGGATTTCTGTAGGCGATCCCACTACTAAACGATTACATGATAATAATGATCAGCATTTATCAAGTTAATAACGATCGACATTTAAAGTCAATAACTATCGGCATTGATCAGGACAGTTACGATAATCATTAATCAAGACAGTTACGACAAGCTCCCTCTATAAAAAGGATCCTCCAGATATGCTTACGCCAGATTTTAAAAACCCTTCTCTCCTCCTCTAAACTCTATCGAACTCCACACTGAGCACTGTATTTCTGTTGACTGGAGCTGACTTGATCATCGGAGGATCCTACCAGAGCCACCCCCCACCGGCTCCAAATGGAACTTTATTTTGCAAGTCTCCGACGGCGACCTCATCGGCCTCCACTCCAATGGATTCCGGCGATGACCAGATTCTGCGTCAACATGTAGATTGATCGGATGTCGGGACTTATGTTGGACACTCATCGTGCCCTATCTATGACTAATGAGGATGAGTGGATCCAGATACTATTGGAGATGGAAAGATCATGTGTGGGGACATTGATGGCGATTGGTTATGATCTATATAGTAGTGCGCCTTAGCATGGAGAACCCGATGCGCCAGATATGAGATATACATCATCATCACATATTTCACATATGCCATCACCATATATTCCGCAGATGTCATCGCCATATATTGCATATATACTACCACCTTCTGATCCACAGATGTTAGAGCCTTTATCTTTCTACGTACCCCAGATGGCAGCATCGGATTTTAGTTGACATTAGTATGATTCTTTTGTTACAGACACATTCCTGAATCTAGATGAGGAGGTTACTCAATTCGTAGATATTCCGGCAGCACTTGTTATTCCTCATATGCATGATCAGAAGATGTCTACTGATATAGGAGAGGCCCCATCATAAGTGACATAGTAGGAGGAGCGACCGTTGAGGATCTTCCTGAGGAGGTCCAAGCGACCACGGGCATCACTACATTCTTATTGGACTTAGTATTTTTTGGGCTTATACTATATGATTTCCTTTTTGTACTATGTGATTCCTTTTATAAACTTAACATCCTAGATCGGAGATTAGTTTAGATATTTGGTTTCTTTATTTTAAAGTATTATGATGTTATGGTTTGTGGATATGAATATGGGTCTTGAAATGTGTTATGGCTTGCTTTGTATTATAAACTTACCATGCCATACCGTATTATACCATTTCCATATCGTATCGTACTGCTCCATACCATATCATACCATATCGTATAGTACCATACCATATCATACCGCTCTCGTATCACACCATACCATATCATATCGTACCGTACCGTATCATACCACCCACCATATCGTATCGGTCCCATACTATATCGTATCGTGTACCGTATCATACCACCCCCATAACTTACCATATTATATGATCATATTATTATAATTCAGTATTATTAAAATAATAATATTATAATATTATTATATAATATATTATGTTTTATTATTATAATATAATATTTATTATATTCTTTTTTCTTAAGAGGATATTTTCGTCCAAATATGTCCTGATCGGATTATCAAAAGACTTGGTAATCTGAATAACTATTCCTCTTCTTAGTAATTCAGATTACCTCATGAGTGGTAATCTGGATTATCTAGCAATCTGCATTACCAACTTAAAAAGTATACCAAATCTTCAAGAGTATGTGCACGGCCTCTTGAGCAATTAGGATAGTTATATGTAATGCATAATCTCCGAGTTCGCCTATTCGGAAGTAGAACATTCACCACCCAGGACGTTGTATGGTTATAACCAAAATATCGTTCTTGACAATCGACAATAAGTCTGAGAAAATATTCAGTCCGATGCTTCTATGTGACCATTTTGATCTCATCCTCCATGAACAATAGTGCAACGCATCGAAAAGCTACTGACTTGGTAGGGAGACACTGGTCCAGCAGGCTGTGCCCTAGCAGCGGTATCTCTTATTACCATTAGGCATTTAGTCTGAGACATCTGTAATCGAACATGAAAAGCATCTCAGAAGTTCAAAACTAGGCCATTGACTAGAATAATTTGTATAAGTGGATCAAATATGAAAAATTTTATTGCAAACGATAAACATCGTCAACAAAATTAAAATATTTTGTTCTCAACTTTCCATCTGGATATCATAACCTAATTTGACCAAATACGAAAATGGCACAAATGGCATCCTAAATGGTTAAAGCGAAAAAAAAAGAAAAAAAATTTTAAAAGTGCCATTTGAAATGATGTTTTTAAAAGCGTCATTATGAATGGCATTTTTAAAAGCACCGTTTAGAATAGCATTTTTGTTTGTTTTTCTTTTTTTTTTGGATGGTCATCTGGCCACATAGGATGGCTGACTGGGCTATAAATGCCATTGCAAATGGCATTTTATCCTTTGAAAAATGCCATTTAGAATGGTGATTTCTCCTTTTACATTATTTTCATAAATAAGTTAGAATTTGAATTGTTTTGGTAAATAAATTTTTTATTTGTATTAGTACGATAAAAGACTCAAATTCTCTACTTCCTTGGTAGGTGGTTGATAGCTAAAACTGTCTCACCCATCTTCATCTCTTTTGTTATCTTCACCTTCTCCCTCTTCATCTTCTTTGGTGGGGTCCTTAATTGTTTACTTTTTTTATTCATTTGAGAGAAAACCTGCATCATGATGAAGAAAAACTATCTTTCTTGATTGATCGAAGAGGGTTACATTAAAGATAATATACATAGATTTTTCGACTATCAATTTTCTCCTATTAAAGACCGTATATATTTTAGTATTAGTTGAATAATTAAGAAAGATGGTCATATCTGGTTTGGCATCAAATTTTTTAAGATTATTTTTTATATTTAAAATAAATATTTATCTTTTCTCATTGAATTAGGTGCAAGCAATTGTTGAATACATAACCAAATGATGAGGCTTGGGGAAGATAGGACATTTGCTTCAAATTTTTGATTTAATAAGATCAGAGTCTCTATATGTGATGTGTAACCTAGGAAGGCAACTTTATAGAATAGTACTAATATAGTATTATGTCAGCTCGGAGTATAACAAAAATATTTATATGGAGTTGCTCGTAGTGAAAGAAGAAAAAATATTAAAAAGATGCATAAAAATGAAATAAAAAATAAACTAGATTGCTCGACCTTGCCTTAATAAGTAGAAATTTTAGATCCGATTCTTAGATGACACGTTCCTAACTAGATTTTCTAACATGAATACACATTATTGTGCTGACAAATAAAACACAGCCACTTTGATCTGTCAACATAATGAGCCAATTGTAGGCCCACAGTAAAAGGACTGCAAACGGCCAGAAAAGCGCGTTGGCTCTTCGGTGGATCTCCTACTGCCTCCGTAACCGGTGGAAGAGCTAGCCACGTTCGTCACTGAGACTGTGGCTCTTCTCGTTGCTTCACTGAGCCTAAAAGTAGCAATTGGAGGCCACACCGTGGAAAGAGACATCCATGGAAGTAGTTTGTCTTAAGTCCTTCACCCATTCGAAGGGTTGGTATCTTCTGTTTGCTGGTTTAACGGCCTCTGGGTGCATGGAATGTTGCAAAGAATTTACTAGTTTAGAGCTATACGATTGTAAGGCTGAAAATGGACCCAGTTATTCATGATCAGCCAAGACGAACTCAGGTTGAATTTATGAATAAACTGAACAAAAATACTTTAGGTTTGCAAACAAAAGAAAAAAAAAATTATAATGATGCCCTCAACTAACTTTGGACATTTTTTTTGTAACACCCTCTTAACTTTAGAAAGTTTCAAGCTAATTATTTAAAATTTCAAATTATTCCAAACTGATCTAGCCATTCATGTCTTTTAGTATAAGGGTGTCATGTGATTACATAATAGTATAAAATTGTATTATGACCAAATATCCTTCATATTAGTTGTTCATGGAGTGAAGTCTCAGCACATTTCTTAAAGCACTTATAGTTAAGGATCATTTACTGCATAAATTTTAAAACATTTCAAATATCTTGATTTATCCACCTACATAGATCATAAAGCATCCTTAGTATATGGTTCATAGTTAAGAATCATCCATCATTCGAATATTTTTGTTAAATATTTTGCACATATCTCAAAGCTTTTTTACTGTATGGTCCGTATTTTAAGAATCACCCACAGCATATATCTCAAAGTACTCTAAAAAAGAAAAAAAAAAAAAAAAGCTTTTTTTGAGCCGATCATGGCTAGCTTAATGCTTCGCTAGGTGTAGCTTGCACCGTCTAACAAACAAATAGAAAAGAGAAAGGCGAAGCCTAACCAGTTTAATACTTGTTTGATGTAGCTTGATATCGGAGACATGTAACTATTTCCTGCTCTTGTCCAATAGAAAAGAAAAGAAAAAAGTAAGAGAAAGGTTCCAGTTGACCTGAGCCAGAGAAGCTTAATGCTTGCTTTAGAGTTGCTGGATAAAGGAGGCATGTATTTATTTCCGGTTCTTGTCTAACCAATATATATATATATATATATATATAATTATTAATTAAATTAGATCCATCGTATCGATTATGGACCCCTCAAGTAGAGTTGAACATGTGTACTAATTGTCCATGAGATCCACGTCAAATGTGCTCCTATTAAGTACAAATAAAATAAAATAAAATAAAATAAAAAGGGAAGGAGTTTGAATGTGCCCCACCTTATTTTCTCCCCAAACCAAGACTGCCGTCACCTCCCTCCTTGCCAAGACCGCAATTGACCCCTTGCACGTTGTCGAATGTGCTACACATGTACTAGGGCACGTAGGGCGTGTCCTCCATGGTTACCTCCCTTCTCGCCAAGACTTATGTCAACCCCTCATGCATCACTAGCTTCATCATTGCCTACAGCATGTTCGCCCCCTTTCCCTCCCCCTTTTTTCTTATCATCTACTACTTTCAAAAACTAATTTTTATGATATAATTATTTATAATAAAAAAATTTTTATTATAAATAAAATTATTTATAATAAAAATTTTTTATCATTAATAATATTTATTTATAATAAATTTTTTTTATCATAAATAATTTATTATTTATGATAAAAATTAAAATTATATTGTAAATAATTATTATTTATAATGAAAATTATCTTTTCTAAATAAATTATTTATAATGAAAATTTTATGTTGCAAATAATAAAATATTTATGATAGAATTTTAATTTTCATCACAAATATAAATTATTTATGATACAAAATTTTCATCGTAAATAATATTTGGTAAATAAATCATTTAAAAAATTAAGAGGCTACATTATTTATGATAAAAATTTTTCATCATAAATAATTAATTATTTATGATGTAAATTAGTATTCTATCATAAATAATAAAATATTTATATTAAATAATTTTAATCATAAATATTATTTATAAATAAATTATTTATGATGAAAAATTTTACCGTAAATAATCTATTATTTATTTTCAATATAAAAAAGATGGACTATTTTGAAAAAAATAGCAAAAATGCACCGTGCATAGCCAATGTGATGGGGTTGAGGGGTGCAAGCGCATCCACTGTTAGCTAGCCCATAAGCCAATTAATATTTTTTAATTTTTTTAAAATTAATATTTTTTTAAAAAAATTATTATTCTTTGAATATTATATAATTTTAAATTTTAAAGTTTATTTTCATCATTCATTATTTAAGCAATTATCGTGCATGTATCTTCACAAAAGACCACTTCGATCTAGTTGCTCTAGCTATGTGGATCAATAAAATTTAATTTTAACGGTCATGAATGACCATATGATGATCTAATAGATAAAAATCATCGATGAATTCAAAAACTTGCAACGATGATTAATGATCATTGTGATATTTGTAATATACTATAAAAATTTTATGAATATAATTATCATAATCAATTTAGCATGGGATGATTTGGACCGTTAAATAAAAAAATGAGTGATCAAAAGGCCAAATGACATCTGATTATAGGATAATTTTTTTTATAAATGATCTTTGCTACTATTTTAATCATTTGCACAGTGGTGATTGTAAAAGCTAAACTCCGTATCTATAAATCATTCATATTAAGTATATTTTATAAAAGCATAAGTATAATTGCTTAAGGACTTTAAGAACGTGTATCAAAAGATATGTAGTTTTAGATAGTTTACACACACGTGGTTTTCTTTTTATGATCATCACTATAGCAATGATCAAACTATTGGTAAAGATTATTTATCTAAAAAAATCATCTTATAATCACATGCCGTTTGGCCTTTTAATCACTCATTTTTTATTTAACGATCGAAATTATTTCATGATAAATTGACAATGATAATTATATCTGATTGAAGTAAAATTTTGATAGTATACTATAAATATTATAGAGATCATCGTTATAAGTTTTTAGATTCATCGATGATTTCTATCTATCAGATCATCATACGGTCACTCGTGACCGTTGAAATTAAATTTTATTGATGTACATAGCTAGAACAACTAGATCGAGGCGGTCTTTTGTGATGATACTCGTATTATAATTACTTAAATAATGAACGATGAAGATGGAGTTTAAATTTTAAAATTATATAATATTTAAAAAATAATAATTTTTTTAAAAGAATACTAATTTTTTAAAAAATTAAAAAATATTAATTTGCTCGTGGGTAAGCTAATAGTGGATGCACTCATACCCGTCAACCCCATCGCATCGGCCATGCACAATGCATTTTTGTCCCCTTTTTTTTTAAATAGTTCATCTTTTCTATGCTCTAAATAAAAATCAGATTATTTATGATGAAAATTTTTTATCATAAATAATTGATTATTTATGATATAAATTATTTTTATCATAAATAATTAATTATTTATGATAAAAAATTTTCATCATAAATAATTCAGACTTTTTTTATTTTTTTTTAAATTATTTATTTATAGAAGATTATTTATGATGAAAATTTTTCATCGTAAATAATCGATTATTTATGATGGAAAGTCAATTTGCATCGTAAATAATCGATTATTTAGGATGAAAAAATTTTATCATAAATAATCTAGCCTTTTTAATCTTTTTAAATTATTTATCGTAATTCATGATCAAACCGAATTAAGAGTTGGTTAGGTGGTATCAAGAGTGCTTAGATTTAACCAGCCTAATAGGATTAAGTCTGGATCAAGATCGACTCACAGTCACATATGGTCGATCAAGTTAAGACCTAATTTGGCTATGTGGTTTGAGTCTGCATTATAAGCTAACTCGATCAGTTCTGATCAGACAAGTCGGTGTCTAAGGTAAGTATGGCAAATACGATCAATGATCTTTAATTGGAAGCTACTCGATTTGAATACATTCATGATGAGTTAATAGCATATTTCTTCCACTGTTCTCACTTACCTAGCTGATTGAGTCGATCCAGTTTTGATTTGAGGTGGCTAATGATTCGAGCTAATCCATGCCACTAGGTTAGTCATAAATGTTAAGACTAGTTGAGTCGAAGAGACCAAATCAAATCTTCCTAAGAAAATATTAAGTCCTAGGTCTTTCACAATTGTAGATGTGTGGGCCCTTTTCTGGGTTGATTATTCTCGACTGAATACAGTGGTTTAGTTGCACCAGAAAGATGCAACCATATCTATTAGGCATTGAATGCTATGGGTTGGAAGATGGGTTGGGCTCAATATTTCAGATATGGTGAGGGATCCAATCAGAAATCCAATTCGTGCAAATGGTGGATTTAGCTTAACTAAAGAGTGGAGCAATATTTCGGGCATGGTGAACTTCATGAATTAGAGACTAAGTTTGGGTGCATCATGTTTAGAGAAATATTGGACAAGAGTTGTCCACTCATCAATTGATCCATCATCAATAACTGTTAGGTGAGGTGATGAGCCAGTCGATGGGACCGCAGCATCCACTAGAAATAAATAATTATGGAGATTTTCACATCTCTACCAAGGAAGTGTAGGGATCCGAGAAAATAGTGAAAGCCTAATTTATTTAAAAATAAAGCTCCTAAAAAATTGGTTGAGTCAAATTACAAGTCTAACTAGAAACTTTGATTCTCTATAGGAAAATGTCTGCATCAAAATTCCTAGCCTAAATCCTAGATACCTATAAGTTGACCAAACCAATTTATATGGATTGGCTAAAGAACTTCAAAATTATTTTGGGTTCGAAATGGCTGACCTATATATTGAACCAGGACCAATCCCACTATACCAGCACGTCCGACCGTGGATCAGAGAGCGTCTCATGAAAAGTGGTCGGACAATGATAACAAAGCTAGGTGCTACGTGTTGGACTCAATATCAGATGAGTTACAGTACCAACATGAAGACATTAGGATTGCTCACTAAATGTTGGCACACATGCAAGAGTTGTTCGGTGAATAGAGTCGCGCAGCGCATTATCAAGTCTCGAAGAGACTTGTTAAGGTGCAAATGCATAATGGACAGTTAATCCAAGATTATTGCTTGGCAATGATCAAGGACCTAAAGAGCTTGAGAAGCTCAGAGCCTTGATGGTCAAGGAACTACAGATTGATGTGATCCTGTAGTTCTTGATTGATTCGTATGGACAGTTCATTATGAACTTTCATATGAATAAGCTCCAGTGCATCTTGGCTGAGTCAATAAATATATTGGTTACTATTGAGCAAACTTTCAAACTTTGAAGGATTCAAAGGACTCAGTTTTGGCTATGAAGCAGACTTCTTCCAAAAGAAAGTCTTTTGGAAAGAAGAAGAAGTCTATGAAGAAGCAGAACATAGAAGGAGAAAAGGAGGATGAGCCAAAGAAGAAGGCCACGGAGAGGGAAAAGTGTTTCCATTGCAATTCCGATGGCCATTGAAAGTGGGACTGCCCTGCGTACCTGGCCAGTTTGAAGAACAAGTAGGAAGAAGGACCTTCTGAAGGAATGCTCATCATTGAGTCTATCGAGCAAAATGTGAATGCCATAGGATCAAAATGATCTAGAGATAGCATTAATGAAAGGTACCTATGGCACCTAAGGCTAATCATATAGCTGAAGATAGGATCAACAAATTAGAGAAATCTAGATTAATGGGTCCATTGACTTTCGAGTCATATCCGATTTGTGAATCATACCTTTAAGGAAAAATTACCAAGCTTTCTTTTATGGGATATGGGAAAGGGTCACAGACCTACTTGCCCTAGTATATATAGCTGTGTGCGGCCCATTCGATGTGCCGACTAAAGATAATTATGTCTACTTTATTATCTTTATCGATAATCTATCTCAGTATGGATATGTATACTTGATACGATACAAGTCTGAAGCCATTAAAAAGTTTAAGGAGTTCAGACATGAAGTAGAAAAGCAAACCAAAAAATCCATTGAGATTTTTCGATCAGATCGAGGAGGTAAATATCTTAGTCAAAAATTTTTAGACTATCTCAAGGATAATGGTATAATCTCATAATGGACTTCGCCTGAAATGTCTCAACTTAATGAAATTTCAGAATGAAGAAAATGGATCCTATTGAAGAAAAATCCTGATTTTTCGGACCAGATTCGTTCAAATCTAATCGGATCAAGAGATATATTTCAAAACTTTTTCTCTTTGATCCTAATTAGATCTGAAATGTTTTAAATCTGATCCTTATTATTTTAATAATAAAATAAAATTTAGATAAATTAAATCAAATTTAATTTATCTTAAAGTGGGTAATCCTATTACCCATTGATGATCTTATAAGCAGTGGAAGATTCTGGATCTAGCCATACAAGTGCCTGACCTCTATGGGTATCCACTTAGGCTGGATCTAGAGATGCTCTTCTTCTCTATCACATCTCCAAAATTAGATCTGGATCTGATCTTGAGGATCTTCAAAACTCCTTTTGAAGATCAGCAGTTGTTCTTTGCAGCAGCGCAGCCTTCTAGCTTTCAGTCGCCTTTCTCTCGTCTGGATTGCACCAACCAAGAACCCAAAATACTTTTGGACATGGAGAGGAGAGGGAGAAGATGCTTTGGCATGGAGGAGGAGAGGAGAGGCAGCCTTGGGCGTGAAAATTTTCAATTCCTTTTCCAATCATAATTTGAGTTGGGCGCAGGGTCTTATTTATAGACTATCTATGATCCAACTCCTCTTCTTCCCAACCAATCACAACCCTTTGTGAAATCAGATCTAAATCTGATTGGTGGGAATAGAGTCCCTTGGATTCCTCCTTAGATGGTGCCTAAGACCAGTCAAACTTGGTTCTTAGGAGAACTCTAATCGGAATCCAAAAAGGAGATGGAGTCCCTGTCCAACAGGGACTCCTGGGCGCCTCCAGCTTGGGCACACGCCAAGGGTGGCATGCGCCCTCCTCCCCTTGGCGTGTGCCCTCCTCCTTGCTAGGTTCTGACAGGGAGACAGGCCCCCACCAGCTCTCCAATAGGTGCGTGACACATGGACAGAAGTCAAAGTGTCAATGGTCAACGTTTGACCAGTCAAAGGTCAGACTTTTGACCAAAGTCAAAGAACAAGAAATGGCAGGTGACCAAAAATGGCAGGTAATGTCTTACAAAATAAGACAACCTTTTCTGACTTGGACAACCTCCAGTCAGACCATATGAAGGCCTCTGATTGAGCACAAACTCCTTTGGCTCAGTCAGGACAACTTATTTATGATAGTAAAAGAAGAACGTTAGGTTCAATCGAGTGCTAGCACGATTTCCTTGAACCTAATTGAATCTCATTCAGATCAATTGAACTAGATCAGTTCAATTGATGATCACCAGATTCAAACCCTTGTTTGTGTGACCCAGTTAGGTTCAGTTCTGTATGGTAATGGGATATGTCATGATCTCTATCATCGACATCATCGAAACTCCTTTCGATGGATCAGAACTCTTCTGATTCGAACAGCTAGAATGATCGATCATCTAAATCATTCTAATTGCTCCCAAAATCCACCAGTGACACCTAGCAGTATATGGTGGCAACCCATCAGAGCTGAATGCGAACCTCTTGGTGCAGCTACCTGTGTGATTAAGTTCTTCTATCTTGAGCCCCGATCAGATTAGGGTTAAGGTGAACTCGTCAAACCCTAGTCTCTGTCATATGATGTAATCATTCGATTCGAGTCCAATGTGAAAATCTAAATAGAAACTCTTTCTATTATTTCACTCTGCCATGGCCATGGACTTCTGGACTTGATTCTCATGATCATCATAGGGCTGCTCCTCTACCACCGAGGTAGATAGATTCCATCTTGATGCAATCCAGTTCCTACAATGAACATGCTATAGCCAACATACACCTCAGGGTTCCATATGGCTAGGAGACCGAGTAATGGTGTAGTCAAACTATAACACCCTCAAGGTGAACTGCCGATGCATCTCAGGTCAAAGAACCAGACACACTACTGCAGCATCGAGTCAGTCATTGACGAGAAGGTAGACTTCCCTAATGACTACTCGAGGTGGTCACGCTCAGTGCCCTCGTTCTCTAACGAGTACCTGTACTCTCGCTCCGGTGTCTCCACACCGTAGACTCAAGACTCATCTACTAAAGAGAAGCGATCGTACACCAACCTTCCGGATCAATCACCATCCTCGTGATGATCCTATGGTCGGGAGCATGTTTATGAGTTAATAATGATTATTCATGTCTTAAATTTTCAACTCTTGAAAATATGAATTATCATTACCATTAACTCAAAGGATGTATCACAGACACTAAATACACATATGTGATAGAAAATAACCCATTTTATTGAATTATAGTCAAAATTATAATTTTGCCCCTAGAAGTGTATTACAAGTGTCAGCCAATTCTGGCTTCTAGGGCACATATATCTAACAATCTCCCACTTGTCCTAAAGCCAATTGGCTACAAGTCTAAGTCCCATCTTCTCAAGGTGGGCTTCGATCTTCTGCTGGCCCAACGGCTTTGTAAGTGGGTCTGCCACATTATCTGTGGAGTTGACTCTCTTGACCTCAACGTAACCTTTCTCAAGGTAATCGCGGATGAGATGGTATCGCCGCTCAATGTGCTTGGACTTCTGGTGAGACCTCGGCTCCTTAGCAAGGGCTATGGCGCCATTGTTGTCGCAGTAAAGAGGAATGGCATCTGATGGCATTACTCCAATTTCTGCAGCAAACTTCTTGTACCAGAATGCTTCCTTTGCAGCCTCTGATGCAGCTATATATTCTGCTTCCATGGTGGAATCTGCTATCACAGTTTGCTTGGAACTCTTCCAGCTGACAGCTCCACCATTGCACACAAACAGACTTCCAGATGTCGACTTTCGATCATCTATATCGGACATGAAGTCCGAGTCTGTGTATCCCTGAACTTGGAGTTCTCCGTTACCAAAGACCAACATCATATCCTTAGTTCTTCTCAAGTACTTAAGGATACATTTCACAGAAGTCCAGTGTTCTTCACCTGGATTTGACTGATATCTGCTTGTGACACTCACAGCATGGGCTATATCAGGTCGTGTACATAGCATGGCATACATGAGGCTCCCTATTGCAGAAGCATAAGGGATCTTGCTCATGCGTTCTATTTCCTCAGGTGTGCTGGGGCACATCTTCTTGGAAAGATGAATACCATGTCTGAAGGGTATTAATCCCCTCTTAGAGTTTTCCATACTAAACCTCTTTAGTACTTCCTCTATGTACATCTTCTGTGAAAGTCCTAGCATCCTATTCGGTCTATCCCTATAGACCTTAATTCCTAGAATAAAGGATGCTTCACCTAGGTCTTTCATGGAGAATTCCTTGGACAACCACATCTTGACTGATGTCAACATGGGAATATCATTCCCAATAAGGAGGATGTCATCCACGTACAATACGAGGAAGACAACAGCGCTCCCACTGACCCTTTTGAAAACACATGGTTCCTCTTCATTTTTGATGAAACCAAACTTTTTGATCACATCATTGAAACGAGTGTTCCAGCTCCGAGATGCTTGCTTAAGTCCATATATGGACCTTTGCAGCTTGCAAACCTTGTGATCAGTATCACTGGATGTGAAACCTAGCGGCTGTTCCATATAGATATCTTCCTCAAGATATCCATTTAGGAATGCCGTTTTCACGTCCATTTGCCATATTTCATAATCGAAATAGGCTGCAACAGGCAAGCAATGTGCGGATGGATTTTAGCATAGCTACCGGGGAAAAGGTATCCTGATAGTCAATGCCTTCACGTTGACTATAACCTTTTGCCACCAGTCTAGCCTTGAATGTCTCCACATTCCCATCTGCACCAATCTTTCTCTTGAAGATCCATTTACACCCAATAGGTACTATACCTTCTGGTGGATCTACCAAGGTCCAGACTTGGTTTGAGTGCATCGAGTCAATTTCTGACTTCATTGCCTCTAAGCCATTTCTCGGAGTCGATATCTGATATCGCCTCGTTGTAGGTTTTGGGATCATCACCATGAGCACCATTACCTATGAGGAACATTTCCTCTACTTCCTCTGAAATAATACCTAAGTATCTTTCAGGGGGACGGGAAACTCTTTCCGATCTACGAGGTGGAGGAGGTAGTGTTCTTATTGGCTCAACCTGATTTGGTTCCACTTGGTCCTTAGCTCGTTCTGCTTGTGAGACTTTCTCATCAAGCTTAATCTGCTTTCCAATGCCACTATCTTGAATAAACTATTTTTCAAGAAATATGGCATGTCGACTCACAATCACATTGTGGTCTTCTGGAATGTAGAAATAGTATCCTAATGACTCTTTAGGATATCCTATGAATCGAGCTCTAAAGGACCTAAACTCTAACTTGTCCGCTTGTTGTCTTTTGACATGAAGCCGGACAACCCCAAATTCTGAGATGACTCAGACTTGGTTTCTTACCGTGCCATATCTCATACGGTGTGGTAGGAACGGTTTTAGAGGGAACCCTATTCAGTAAATAGATTGAAGTTAATAATGAATGTCCCCAAAGAAAATCTGGGAGGTCTGTGAAGCTCATCATGGATCGAACCATATCCAATAGAGTCCGATTTCTCCGTTCTGAAACCCCGTTGAGTTGAGGTGTTCCTGGTGGAGTCCATTGAGAGACTATGCCATTTTCCTTAAGATAGTCTAGGAATTCCCGGCTAAGGTATTCACCTCCTCGATCTGATCGAAGAACCTTAATGGGTTTTCCAGTTTGTTTTTCTACTTCATGTCTGAATTCTTTGAACTTTTCAAAAGCTTCAGACTTGTGTCTCATAAGATACACATACCCATACCTAGACAGATCATCGGTAAAGGTAATGAAGTAGACAAAATTGCCTCTAGCCGGCACATCAAATGGGCCGCACACATCAGTATGTACTAGGGCAAGGAGATCTGTGGCCCTCTCCCCATGTCCAACAAAAGGGAGTTTAGTCATTTTGCCTTGAAGACAAGATTCACAAGTTGGATATGACTCAAAAGTCAATGGACTCAATAGCCCATTTTTCTCCAATTTGTTAATCCTATCTTCTGCTATATGACCTAATCTCAGGTGCCATAGATATCTGTCGTTTGGACTATCCCTAGGTCGTTTGGCATTCACGTTTTGCTCGATAGTTAAAACAGGTACATCAATATGCAACTGATAAAGACCATTAACAAGGAAACCATTTGCAATTTTATTTCTTTCATAAAGAATGTTACAATGGTCCTTAAAGAAGGTGATCACATAACCTTCTTGTGCTAAGCATGAAACAGAAATCAAATTCCTGCTAGCTGCAGGCACATAATAACAGTCTTTTAAAACTAAGTCTAAACCAGATGGTAATCGCAAGAGGGTATGTTCCCACGGCTACTGCAGCAACTCTTGCTCCATTACCGATGCGTAGGATCATGTCTCCATCCCTCAGCCTCCTGCTATCCTCAAGACCCTGCATAGAAGTGCACAGATGAGCACTAGAACCAGAGTCAAGCACCCAACTGGATGCAGAAGAAACCGTAAGGTTAGACTCAATAACGAGCATACCTCCAGAAGGACCTTCCTTCTTGTTCTTCAGGGTGGCCAGGTAAGTAGGGCAGTTCCGCTTCCAATGGCCGTCGCTGTTGCAATGGAAACACTTTCCTTTGCCATCGACCTTCTTCTTCGGTTCTGCCTTCTTCTTCTTTGATCCTTCTACCTTTTGCTTTTTCACAGACTTCTTTTTCTTTCCATAAGACTTTCTTTTGGAAGAAGTCCGTTCCATAGCAAGAACTGAGCCTTTAGAACCTTTCATAGAAAGCTCAGCGGTAACCAGCATATTCATCAACTCGGCCAAGGAATTTTGAAGTTTATGCATGTGGTAATTCATGATGAATTGCCCATATGCATCAGTCAAGGATTGCAGAATAATATCGTTCTGCAGATCCAAGTCCAACTTCACACCGAGCTTCTCAAGCTCTTCCATGTCCTTGATCATTGTCAGACAGTGATCTTGGACTGACTGCCCATCACGCATCTTAGCCTTAAAAAGTCATTTCGTGACTTGATATTTGGCTGCGCGACTCTGTTCACCAAACATCTCCTGCAGGTGAGCCAACATTTGGCGAGCAGTCCCGATATCTTCATGTTGGCGCTGGAGCTCATCAGACATCGAGCCCAACATGTAGTATCTGGCCTTATTGTCTTCGTCAATCCATTTTTCCAGAGACGCTCTCTGTTCAGTGGATGGACGAGCTGGTAAGGTGGGAGGGTCCTGGTCCAAAACATGTGTTAACTTCTCTGAACCCAAAACAATTTTGTAGTTCCTGAGCCAATCTTTATAATTGGGTCCAGTCAGTCTATGTGTGTCTAGGATACGTGCCAGTGGGTTGGACGCAGACATTTTCCTGTAGAGAGTCAAAGATTCTAGTTAGATACTGTAATTTTGACTTGACCAATTTGTTTAGGGATTTTATTTTTAAACAAATTAGCTCCCACTATTTTCTCGGATCCCTACACTCCCTCTGTAGAGATGCGAAAATCTCCGCGATTGATGATTTCTAGTGGGTGGTGCGGTCTCACCAACTGACTCATCACCTCACCTAACAGTTATTGGTGATGGGTTAGCCAATGAGTGAACAACTCTTGTTCAATGATTCTCTAATCATGGTGCACCCAAACTTGGTCTCTAATTCATGAATCTCACCGTATCCGGAATATTGATCCACTCCTTAGTTAAGTCAGACCCACCATTTGCATAGACTGGGTTCCTAATTGGGTCTCTCACCGTATCCGAAATATTGAGCCCAACTCATCCTCCAGCCCATAGCATCCAATGCCTAATAGACATGGTTGCGTCTTCCCGGTGCAACTGAGCCACTGTATCCAGCCGAGAACAATCAACCCCGGGAAGGGCCCGCACGTCTACAATGGTGGAAGACCTCAGGACTTAATCTTTTCTTAGGGAGAATTGATTCAGGTCTCATTAAACTAGACTTGGCTTAGTCATAACAATTATGACTAACCTAGTGGCATGGGTCAGCTCGGATTATTGACCACCTCAGATCAGAACTGTGTCAACAGATATGGCCAGGTAAGTGAGACCGGTGGAAGGAATATGCCGTTAACTCGCACAAGAACGCATTCAGGTCGAGTAGCTTCCAATTAAAAACCAGTCGGTCGTCTGTGCCAAACTTACCTTAGACACCAAATTGTTGAGTCAGAACCAATTGGGTTAGCCTACAATCCAGACTCTAACCTCTGAGCCTAATTAGGTCTTGCTTGATCGTGACTCGATCTTGACCCAGACTTAATCCTATTAGGCTGGTCAATTTAAGCATTGTTGATCCCATCTAACCAACTCTTGATTCGGTTTGATCAACCGCTTAGACCTAATTGAGCTACCCAAGCCCGAACCCAGTATTATGAATATGTCTTAGATCTGAAATTCTCAATTTTAGACCTAATTAATATTCCATAAACTTAATTCTTAATTAAGTTGGGGTTCATAAACAAAATATGCACAATAAATCCTAGGGTTTCAGGATCTAGGATTTTGCAGAAAGTAAGTTTTGGGTTTCTGATTAAGGACGAACACGCAGCACCCCTACACGTCATAAGAACACCCCATCGAATGGGAAGAGAGGGCCTTTAAACCCTTCTTCGTTCTTATGACCGGACGGCCAAGAGGAACGCCTTAATCAGGAACATGTAAATCTACAAAACAGTTATAGATCTATATCATATATCTCATATACAAATTTAGATCTAATCAAGGCATATTTTGCATACATCTCATGTATCAAATCATGCATGTTTTCAGATCTAAATTATCACATAATAATCTAAAAAATTAGATTTAAATTGATCTAATCAAAATAAATTCTAATCTAGACAATTATGTAGAACTATTCTACAACTAGTCTAGTCATGCATCTATCATATCTCATATGATATTTAAAATTAAATAATTTTTATTTGCTGTTTATCAGATGTTATTATAACACTTATAATATCAGAAAATAGTAAATAAGAAGATCTAAAATATGATTTAATCAGATTAAATCAAAGACATGCAAAACTATTCTATAGAACTATTCTATTCTAGAACTAGTCATGCATATCTTCATGTTCTTAGATCCAAATCATTTAATTTTAATTTTTTCTGATTTCAGATCTGATCACATCTCATGTGACATCTGAAATCACTTTATTTTCTAATTAAAATAAAATTAAAATCAGATCTAAACAATTTTAGAACCATGGCTCTGATACCAGTTGAAGGGAAATCCTGATTTCCCGGTCCAGGTTCGTCCAGATCTGATTAGATCAAGAGATATATTTCAAAAATTTTCTCTTGATCTCAATCAGATCTTGATATGTTTCAGATCTGATTCTTATTATTTTAATAAATAAAATAAAATAAGATAAATTAAATCAAATTTAATTTACCTGATTTGGGTAATCCTATTACCCTGTAGATGATCCTGATTGCAGCGGAAGGTTCTGGATCTTAGCCACGCAAGCGCCTGGCCTCTACCGGTATCCACTCGGGTTGGATCTGGAGATCCTCTTCTTCTCTATCACACCTCCAAAAATCAGATCTGGATCTGATCTGGAGGATCTTCAAAACTCTTTTGAAGATCTGCAGTCGTCCTTTTGCAGCAGCGCAGCCTTCTTGCTTTTGATCGCCTTTCCTTGATCTGAATCGCACCAACCAAGTCCAAAACACCTTTTGGACGTGGAGAGCAAGGGGAGAAGAGACTATGGCATGGAGAAGGAGGGGAGAGGCAGCCTTGGGGCGTGGGAATCTAATAGCATTGGAATTAGGGTTGGGCGCAGGGTCTTATTTATAGACCTCTTGTGATCCAACTCCTCTTCCTCTCAACCAATCACAACCCTTTGTGAAATCAGATCTAAATCTGATTGGTTGGAATAGAGACCCCTGGATTCCTCCTTAGAGGGTGCCTAAGACCAGTCAAACTGGATTCTTAGTAGAACTCTGATTGGAATCCAAAAGGGAGGTGGAGTCCTTGTCCAACAAGGACTCCTAGGCGCCTCCTACTTGGGCTCACGCCACCCTTGGCGTGCGCCCTTCTCCTTGCCAGGTTCTGGCAGGGGGACAGGCCCCCACCAGCTCTCCAATAGGTGCATGACATGTGGTCATGAAAGTCAAAGGGTCAATGGTCAATGTTTGACCAGTCAAAGGTCAACTTTTGAATGGTCAAAGTCAAAGAACAAGAAATGGTAGGTGACCAAAGTCAATGGCAGGTACCAAAAATGTCTTACAAATAAGACAAATAAGACAACCTATTCTGACTTGGACAACCTCCAGTCAGACCATATGAAGGCCTCTGATTGAGCACAAACTCCTTTGGCTCAGTCAGGACAACTTATTTATGATAGTAAAAGAAGAACGTTAGGTTCAATCGAGTGCTAGCACGATTTCCTTGAACCTAATTGAATCTCATTCAGATCAATTGAACTAGATCAGTTCAATTGATGATCACCAGATTCAAACCCTTGTTTGTGTGACCCAGTTAGGTTCAGTTCTGTATGGTAATGGGATATGTCATGATCTCTATCATAGACATCATCGAAACTCCTTTCGATGGATCAGAACTCTTCTGATTCGAACAGCTAGAATGATCGATCATCTAAATCATTCTAATTGCTCCCAAAATCCACCAGTGACACCTAGCAGTATATGGTGGCAACCCATCAGAGCTGAATGCGAACCTCTTGGTGCAGCTACCTGTGTGATTAAGTTCTTCTATCTTGAGCCCCGATCAGATTAGGGTTAAGGTGAACTCGTCAAACCCTAGTCTCTGTCATATGATGTAATCATTCGATTCGAGTCCAATGTGAAAATCTAAATAGAAACTCTTTCTATTATTTCACTCTACCATGGCCATGGACTTTCTGGACTTGATTCTCATGATCATCATAGGGCTGCTCCTCTACCACCGAGGTAGATAGATTCCCATCTTGATGCAATCCAGTTCCTACAATGAACATGCTATAGCCAACATACACCTCAGGGTTCCATATGGCTAGGAGACCGAGTAATGGTGTAGTCAAACTATAACACCCTCAAGGTGAACTGCCGATGCATCTCAGGTCAAAGAACCAGACACACTACTGCAGCATCGAGTCAGTCATTGACGAGAAGGTAGACTTCCTAATGACTACTCGAGGTGGTCACGCTCAGTGCCCTCGTTCTCTAACGAGTACCTGTACTCTCGCTCCGGTGTCTCCACACCGTAGACTCAAGACTCATCTACTAAAGAGAAGCGATTGTATACCAATCTTTCGGATTAGTCACCATCCTCGTGATGATCCTATGGTCGAAAGCATTTTATGAGTTAATAATGATTATTCATGTCTTAAATTTTCAACTTTTGAAAATATGAATTATCATTACCATTAACTTAAAGGATGTATCACAGACACTAAATATACATATGTGATAGAAAATAATCTATTTTATTGATTTTAGTCAAAATTATAATTTTGCCCCTAGAAGTGTATTACAAGTGTCAGCCAATTCTGGCTTCTAGGGCACATATATCTAACACCTATTAGATATGGTCTGTCCATGATGAGCTTCATGGATCTTCCAAAGTTTTTTATAGACATAGTTTAATAGGATTCCATCTAAAACTGTTCCTACCATACCATATGAGATATGGCATGGTAAGAAGCCAAGTCTGAGTTATCTCAGAATTAGGATTGTCCAGCGATGGACAAGTTAGAATCTAGAGCTCGATTTATTGGATATCCTAAAGAGTTATTAGGATATTACTTCTATCTTCCAAAAAATCATAAAATAATTATGGGTTGATACATCATTTTACTTAAAAAATAGTTTGTTCAAAATGATAGCATCGGAAGATAGATTAGACTTGAGAAGAAAATCTCCAAAGAGCAACGAGCCAAGGAACCTTAGGAACCCAGTTAGTTTGAGCTGATCCATAATTCACTACCTCCTCCACCTCATAGGTCAAATAAGATTTTCCATCCTCTTAAAGGTACTTAGGTACTATTTTAGAGGATGTAGAGGAAATGTTCCTCATAGAAAATAGGTTCATGATGATGATTTCAGAACCTATGATGAGGCGATATCAGATATCAACTCCGAGAAATGGTTAGAGATGATAAATTCAAAAATTGACTCGATGCGATCGAACCAAATCTTGATTTTGGTAGGTCCACTTGAAGGTATAGTATCTATTGAGTGTAAATGGATCTTCAAGAGAAAGATATGTGCAGATGGAAATGTAGAGATATTCAAAGTTAGGCTAGTGACAAAAGGATATTATGTTACCTTCTCGTCAGTGGCCACCATCTGCACATTGCTTGCCATTGCAGTATATTTCAATTACGAAATATGGTAGATGGATGTGATAATGGAGTTCATAATTGGATATCTTGAGGAAGATATTTATATGAAACAACCATTTATTTTTACATCCAATGATGGTGATTAGAAAGATCTGCAAGCTGCAAAGATCCATCTATGGACTCAAGCAAGCATCTTGAAGAGGAATGCTTGATGTAATCAAATTGTTTGGTTTCATCAAGAACAAGGAGAAATCAAGTATGTTCAAGAAGGTTAGTGGGAGCATTGTTGTCTTCCTCATATTGTATGTGGATGACATCCTTCTGATTGAAAATGATATTCTCAAGTTGACATAGGTCAAAGTATGGTTATCTAAAAAATTTTCTATGATAGACCTAGGTAAAGCATCCTTCTTTTTAAAGTCTATAGGGATAGATTGAAAAGGATGCTGGATCTCTCAAATAGAAGAGGTGCTGAAGAGGTTTAGCATGGCGAACTCTAGGTCCAAGGGTATGCAGACTCAGATCTTATGTCTGATTAAGATGATTGAAAGTCATCGTTTAAAAGTTTATTCCTATGCACTGGTGGTACTGTAAGTTGGAAGAGTTCCAAGAAGATGGTTTCACTTAATCCATGATTACCTCGAGAAGGATACATCGAGGTTAAGAGAGTCAACTCCGCAGACCATATGGTTGACCCACTGATGAAGCTTTTAGGCCCGCAGAAGATCCAAGCCCATCTTGAGAAGATGTGACTTAGATTTGTAATCAATTGACTTTAGATCAAGTGGGAGTTTGTTAGATGTGTGCCCTAGAAACCAAATTGGCTGACACTTGTTAAATACTTTCTAGGAATATTTTTATAATTTTAACTTAAAATTAATTAAAAAATTATTTATTCTATCACATTATGTATTAAAGTATCCATGATACATCCATTGAGTTAATAGGCATGATAACACATTCTCAAGAGTTAAGAATTTAAGGCATGTGTTATCACAATTAACTTATAAATTACTTTCGATTGTAGGATCATCATGAGGATGGTAATAGATCCAGAAGATCGATGTACGATCGCTTTCTTAGAATAGATGAGTCTTAAGTCTATGGTGTGGAGACACTGAAGCGAGAGTATAGGTACTTGTTAGAGAATGAGGGCATTGAGCATGACCACCTCGAGCAGTCATAAGGGAGTCTACCTTCTCATCGATGACTAGCTCGATGCTGCAGCATGTGTCTGATTCTTTGACCTGAGGTGCATCGATAGTTCACCTTGAGGGTGTTATAGTTTGACACACCATAACTTAGTCTCCTAGCCATTTAGAATCCTGAGGTATATGTTGGCTATAGCATGTTCATTGTAGGAATTAGATCGCACCAAGATGGGATCTATCAATTTCGGTAGAAGAGGAGTAGTCCTATGATGATCATAAGATTGAGTCATAAAACCCATGGCCATGGTAGTGTGAAATAATAGAAAGAAGTTTCTATTAGAGTTTTACATTGGACTCGAATCAAATGATTCATTCATATGATGGGTGTTGGTTTGACGAGTTTATCTTAACCCTAATCTCGTTGGGGCTCATGATAGAAGAACCCAATCATATAGGTAGCTATACTGAGAGGTTCACTATTCAGTTTTGATGGATTGCCACCATATACTGCTAGGTATCACTGATGGATTTTAGGATTAATTAGAATTATCTTGATGATCGACGATTCTAATTGGATGAATTAGAAGAGTTCTAGTCCATTGAAAGATATTTTGATGATGTCGATGATGGAGATCATGACATATCCCATTATCATATAAAACTAACCTAACTAGGTCACACAAATAAGAATTTGGATCTAGATGTTATTAATTGAGCTAACCTAGTTCGATTGATTTGGATTAGATCCAATTAGATTGAAGAAAATTGTGCTAGCATATGATTGAGCCTAACATTCCCCTTCTGTAGTCTTTCTGGATCGTCTCGACTGAGCCAAATTGAATTTAGCTCATCCAGGAGCCTTGTATAGGTTTGTCCTAGTCCGACTAAAACTTATCCAGGTCAGAAAAGTCTTGTCCTAACCTAACTAGGCTTGTCCTAATCCATCGGATGGAAATAGGACAAGATCCGCTAATTTGTGAAATTATTTAGACAATGCTTATCCAAAAACTTTATAGGGATTTATCTTGATCTGACTGTACCTTATCCTATCCTAATCAAGACTTATCCTAAATCCCATAAGATGGGAACAAGATAAGAGTTATCTTTTCCATATTAGGGCTTGTCCTAAAATCATGGAATGAAATTTGGACAAGCCTCTCCCAAAAATTCTAGATGGATTTTTCTTGATTTGATTGGACCAAGTCTTGGTCTGATCAAGACTTGTTCTAACTTGATTAGGATTTGACATAAATCCATTGGATGGGACTTGAAAAGATTTTATCTTAATCCCATAAGATGGAAATAGGACAAGGATCAAATATTGACCCAGTATGCAGGAAAGAAGAGATATGGCATGCGCCTCCTAGAATTTATCCGAGGGCGCACGTCCATATGGAATTTAGGTGGAGTTTGTGAGTGCACGCCCCTTTATGGCATGCACATCTGATGGATAAGAGAAGGTGCCCATTCAAATTTGATTTGACTGGTCAAAGCATTTGAATTTGATTCAAACGTCTAGGGAGATAAGAGTTTGCACCATCTACTCACCTTATCCTTTATTCCATGCCATATTTTTGAGTTTTGTGCAATGAAATATAGAAAAAATATGGTGTGGGGCATGGAGATCATGGAGGAGTCCTTTTGCATGTTAAATTTTGACTTGTTCAAAGTTATATGCAAAGGGACTCTTGACTAGGTCTATAAATAGGATCCTGCGCAAGCTATTGTGCATCGCCATTTCTCTATGGTGAAGTCCTACCAAAATATTCATCTCCACACCTCGCTAATCTAATCCTCTCCCTGTTCTCCATGCCTAAGAGTTGGGCAAAACCTGCAAGCAAAGATCATGTCCCGTTGGTGCGAAGATCAGCTAGAGACGACGGTGTTCGTGAGACGAACGTGCAGCCTTCGGAGTTTGTTTTCAAGGTTCTACGGAAAGACATCAGATCTGATCTTTGGAGATCAGATTCAAAAGAACGAAACTTCTAGATCTGACTCGAGTGGATATCGGTATAGGCCGGATGTGTGCGTGGTTCAATCAGAATCTTGGATTGTCGTCAGATCATTATAATGGATAAACGATTTATCCGATCAGGTGATAACTATTATCACTATTTTTATTTTTATTTTATTTCTAATTTTAGATCAATCTAATTAGATCTGAGAACTCTCAGATCTGATCAAATCATAGAAAATTTTTAAAAATTATTTCGCTGTAAATCTGATCCGATCAGATGCATCCTGCGGTAGGAAAATCCATTATTTTTCCTTCAGTGGGGTGCCAGAGGGGCGTCACAGGGGATGGTGGGCCACGATGGGTGGGAGGTGAAGGGGCTACAGGGGGTGGGGGGCCGTAGGGGAATGGGACATGGAGGGACGATGGGGATAAGTTGAGTGAGGTGCCATGGGTGGTGGGGTGTCGCAAGGGGTGGTGGGCCGCAGGGGGTAGGGGGCTGTGGGGGGAAGGGGTGGGGGGCGATAGTGACTTGTCGGGTGGAGGGCCGTGGGTGGTGGGCCACCATAGGGGCACCGCAGAGGGTGGTGGGCTGCGACGGATGGGGGGCGAAGGAGCCATAGGGGGTTGGGCTCCTCCTTAATCAATTTTTAAAATTTAATAATAATAATAGTAGTAATAATAATAAAAGTAATAATAATAATGTAAATAATAATAATAGTAGTAGTAAGAATAATAATAATAATAGTAGTAATAATAATAGTAATAGTAGTACTAAGAATAATAATAGTTATAATAATAATAGTTATAGCAGTAATAATAATAATAGTAATAATAATAGTTATAACAATAATAATAGTAGTAGTAATAATAATAGTAATAGTAGTAATAATAATAATGATGATAATAATAGTAATAGTAATAATAATTTAATTGATAAATAAATTTTAAAATAGATAGATAAAATATTTAAAAATATAAGTTATTTTTTATAATAAAAATAGTTAGGTTTTTAATTATATTTTTATGCTTTTACTTGTTAAAATTTAATCTTTTTATTTATTTAGTTCCTATATTTTATTATGATTATGATTTAATATTTTAATTAATATTAGCCGAAGGTTTTAATTTTTAATACATGTGAACTATCCAATCCGAGATCCAGATTGAGATCCAATCAGGGATCTGAGTTGGGATCCTATCCAGGATCGGGTCATGATCCAGGTCGGGATTCGGTTTGGGATCCGATCTGGGATCATGTTCGAAATTCATATCATGAGCCAAGTTGGATCTCGATCTGGATCCCGGGTTTGAATCCGGTCTGGGATCCGATCCAAGATCATGTTTGTGATCCAATTCGGAATTTAGGTCATGATCTAGATCAAATCTCGATCAAGATCTAGGTCGGGATCTGAATCGAAATTCAGTCCGAGATCCAGTCTGGGATCCTATCCGGGATTCGATTTGGGATCATGTTTGTGATCCAGTTTGAAATTTGAGTCATGATTTGGGTTGGATCTCGATTGAGATCCAGGTCGGGATTCGGTCTAGGATCCAGTTTGGTAATGATTTAATGCATGCATTGATGTAACCTTAGACTCCTATTCAAGAGTTAATCCCAGGGTCTCCAAAATGAACTCTATAAATGACTCTTGGATGTCCCAATTTGGGCAGTTCAGAAATGCATCAATTTTTATTATTGTCATGGCGTTCTTTATTCTATTATGAAAAATTTCATCATTGTTATCTTATTTGTTCTTCAGGTACATATTAGATGTGGTTAAAATATGATCTATCTATATCGTATACTTGGAGAACTATAGGGAGAAGCTGCCGGATTTTTATCGGATATAAAACAATGAATAAGGCTATGGCAATTGTTGGGGATAAATCCCGCTCCTGCCGAAGCCCGGCCCAACGCTCAGCCCAATGTAACCAGTAGCCGCTGAAGAGCTTCAGCGCCAGGCGCCAGGCCGAACCCTTAACACGGCCGAACTGCCTAGAGGCCGAATCAGCGAGCCCTGGCCGAACTCCTTCGGATCCCGCGGCCGAACTCCTTCGGACCGACTCCAAGCGACCGAGCTTCAATGAAGTCCTCTCAGCGGCCGAACTCCTTCGGACCGACTCCAAGCGACCGAGCTTCAACGAAGTCCTCTCAGCGGCCGAACTCCTTCGGACCGACTCCAAGCGACCGAGCTTCAATGAAGTCCTCTCAGCGGTCGAACTCCTTCGGACCGACTCCAAGCGACCGAGCTTCAATGAAGTCCTCTCAGCGGCCGAACTCCTTCGGACCGACTCCAAGCGACCGAGCTTCAACGAAGTCCTCTCAGCGGCCGAACTCCTTCGGACCGACTCCAAGCGACCGAGCTTCAATGAAGTCCTCTCAGCGGCCGAACTCCTTCGGACCGACTCCAAGCGACCGAGCTTCAATGAAGTCCGCTCAGCGGCCGAACTCCTCAGCGGACGGGCTTTAGTGGAATCCCCAAGCGGTCGTCGCTCAGGAGCCCGAACTCCTCAGCAGTCGTCACTCAGGAGCCCGAACTCCTCAGCAGTCGTCACTCAGGAGCCCAAACTCCTCAGCAGTCGTCACTCAGGAGCCCGAACTCCTCAGCAGTCGTCACCTACGAGCCCGAACTCCTCAGCAGTCGTCACTGGGCCGAACTCCTCAGCGGTCGCCCTCATCAAACTTCGGCCGACCGAGCTCCCACCGAACTCTCAAGTGTCCAAGCCTCAGCCTAAGTCCAACGGCCGGCCGAACCCCAGACGGCCGGGCCGCGGCTTCTCAGCAGCCGAACTCGTCTGCGGATGGGCCTTAGCTGCATACCTCTCGCCAGACACCTATGGGAGCCGAACTCCCTCCTATCCTCCTCTTCAGGAGCCCGAACTCCTCCGAAACAGGCACACGACGAGGACCTTCATCCCTTCATTCGGCGAGCTCTGCAACCATCACCATCAGTCAGTCCGCCGCACCATCAGTCAGTCCGCCGCGGGCGATAGCGACCCGCTGTCAGGCGGCGATGGCTGCCACCCTCCATCCGCCGTATGCGGCGCCAGTGAGACTGACTCCGCCGAACCTCGAGCGGCCCGCCAGCACGCGGCTGCAGTTGTCACCATCAAGCTCCACTATATAAAGGATCCTCCCGACACACTAAGGCTAAGCTCTCTGAACTCTCGACTCTCTAAGCTCTCCCCCACATCTCTAAGCTCCGGAACTCATTCTGGGCACTCCATTACTGTTGGTCGGAAACTAACTTGACCGTCGGAGGGTCCTGCCGGAGCCACCACCCCACCGGTTCCGGGCGGGACTTCGTTTTGCAGGTCCCCGGCGACGCCCAGCGGCTTCGATTGCGGCGACCTCCGGCGGCGATGGATTTCTGCACCAACAGATTGGCGCCGTCTGTGGGAACAAGGGATTGAACCTTCGAGGTTCCCTTATTCTTAAAGGAGTGCTCGGCGACGATTTCCCTCCCCTGCTCCGGATCTCTCTCCTCCCTCTTCAGTATTCCTTTTCTGAAAAGAAAAATGCCTCCCAGACGAACCTCGACCCGGAGGTCGGCAGCCTCCGCGGCCCGATCCCGTTCGGGTCCGTCCGCTCCTACTCCGGCCCCGGCGACGCGGGCCCGCTCCGTACTCGCGGTAGATGCGGAGCGGTTCGACCTGCTTGCCCAGCAGGTCCGCGATCTTACGGAGGCGGTGCAGGCAGTGCAAGCCACGCATTCGCGAGGTCCAGCGCCCACTCGACCGGCGTGGGGTTCCCCGGAGCCCGGGAATCCAGTCCAGGAGCGACCGATGTGGGCTACCCAACCTCCGGCCCTCGGGAGAGAGGGGCAGCCGGCAAAGAGCCCCTGCTCGGACCGCGGCTCAACCCAGGGAGAAGCTTCGCACCCCTTCCGCGAGAAGACCTTGGGGATTAAGGATCGCGAAGATTTCCTGGACCGAAGGCTCATGGAGATGGGACGGCGCATAGAAGAACTTCGTCATACTCCTTCCTCCCGCGGTAACGATATTTGCACTGATCCTCCCTTCTCACAGAAAATTATGCAGGAACAGGTACCACCGAACTTCAAGCTCCCGCATTTCGAAAGCTACGATGGGACCACTGACCCGGTCGACCATTTGGAGGCCTTCAGGACGACGATGTTACTCCATGGCGCGCCCGATGCCATTTTGTGTCGGGCTTTCCCTTCTACCCTCAAGGGAGCGGCTAGGAATTGGTACTCGGCGCTTAAGCCGGGCACCATCCTGTCGTTTGACCAAATGAGTCAATAATTCGCGGCCCACTTCGTCAGCAGCAAACGGCCGCGCAGAGGCTCGGATTCCCTGTTGGCCATCAGGCAAAAAGAGGGGGAACCCATCCGGGCTTACGTCACCCGGTTCAACACTGCCGCGCTGGAAGTCCGGAACCTGGACCAATCAGTTGCTATGGCCGCCCTCAAGGGCGGCCTTCAGAAGAACGACCTGCTGTTTTCCCTGGAGAAGAAATATCCCAGGGACTTCGCTGACATGCTAGCTCGGGCCGAAAGCTATGCCCGGGCAGAAGAGGCTTTCGAAGCCAAGGATGGTGAAGCTCGCGACAAGCGACGAGTAGGCAGAGCGGGAAGGCCTGCCGAGGAAAGAAAGCGCACCGAAGCCTGGCCGCATTCCCGAACTCCCCCCGGTCGCGGGCGTGCCCGGACTCCACCTCAGGCTCGGGGGCGGGAAGCCACGGACGGAAGGGCGCGCCGAAGTTCTCCTCGGCACCGAAGTCCCACCCGACGCCGAAGTTCCCCCCGGCGCCGAGGTTCATCCCCACGACGAGGCCCGTCCCCGCGCCGAGGTTCTCCCCTCCGACGGCGTTTTCACAGCTACGCCCCCCTCAACGCCCCGAAGGCTCAAGTACTGCTGGAGATCAAGGGACGACTTCCGGAGCCGGAGAGGATGCGTTCCCATCCCAGAAGACGCAACCCCAACAAATTCTGCCTTTACCACCGTGACCACGGTCACGATACCGAAGAGTGCATCCAGCTCCAGGACGAAATCGAGGAGCTGGTCCGGCGGGGCAGGCTTGGCCGATTCCTGCGAAGGCGATCTAAAGAGCAGGAAGATCGGCCGAGAATGTTGCCGCCGATTGGGGAAGATCGGCAGGAGGACCGGCCGTCTCTTGGCGTCATTAACACCATCTCGGGGGGACCGCAGCAGAGAAAGACCGACGAATCCGAGGGATCGGCAAAGAGACAGAGGACCTCGGAGCCCGTGACCTTCACCGAAGCAGACGCCCAGGGGACCAGATTTCCGCATAACGACGCGGTTGTAATCTCTTTAAACATCGCTGATTATGATGTACGCCGCGTTTTGGTGGATAATGGGAGTTCGGCGGACATATTGTTTTACGATGCCTTCTTGAAAATGTCCCTACCTGACATCCGCTTAGGACCTGTAAGTTCCCCCCTGGTGGGATTTGCCGGACACGCCGTTCCGGTCGAAGGCATGGTGACTTTGGCGGTGACGGCGGGCCAATCCCCAAAATTGGCCAAGACGCGGATTGACTTTTTTGTCGTGAGGACCTCGTCCGCCTATAATGCTATCCTTGGGCGACCAGGTCTTAACGCGCTGCGGGCGGTAGTGTCAACCTACTACTTAAAGATGAAATTCCCGACGAGCCATGGAGTCGGCGAAGTCAGAGGAGACCAAGCCCTGGCAAAGTACTGCTACTCAATCGCCCTGCGCGAGGGAGACCGGCCCGACCCTTGCCTTGTTGACGGACTGGACGTCCGCGACGACCTCACTGAAGAACGGGGCGAACCTGCGGAAGACCTCGTCCCTGTGTCCTTACGCGATGGAGACCCGGGGCATGAGGTGCGGATCGGCTCCAACCTAGCGGCCGAGGTCAAGGGACAGCTCGTCGCTTTCCTCAGAAGGAATGCAGACGTTTTCGCCTGGGCCCCAGCGGATGTACCAGGGATCGACGCCGATGTCATAGAACATCGGCTGGCCATCGACCCAAGGCACCGACCCGTCAGAGAAAAATTACGCCGCCAAGCTCCAGAAAGACAGAAGGCGGTAGCCGAAGAAGTGGATAAGCTCCTTGAAGCTGGACTCATCCGGGAGGTCAACTATCCGACCTGGGTCTCGAACGTGGTCCTCGTCAAAAAAGCAAACAACAAATGGAGGATGTGCGTCGACTTCAAGAAGCTGAACAAAGCCTGCCCAAAGGACAGCTACCCCCTGCCGAGGATCGATCAGCTGGTGGACGCAACCTCGGGCCACGAGCTCCTCACTTTTATGGACGCATTTTCTGGTTATAACCAGATACGCATGGCGCCCGAGGATGAAGAGAAGACCACCTTTATTACTGACCGAGGTCTCTATTGTTACAGGGTCATGCCTTTCGGACTCAAGAATGCAGGAGCCACCTACCAGCGCTTGGTCAACAAGGTCTTTCAAGGGGCAGATCGGCCGCAACATGGAGGTGTACGTGGACGACATGCTGGTCAAAAGCCGAGCCTCGACAGACCACCTCGCCGACCTTGAAGAAACTTTCGGTGCGCTTAGGAGGCACAAGATGAAGTTGAACCCGACCAAATGCGCCTTCGGCGTGACCTCCGGAAAATTTTTAGGATTCATGGTGTCGAGACGCGGAATCGAGGCAAATCCCGAGAAAATCCGAGCCATCCAGGAGATGACTGCCCCGAAAACAATTAAGGAAGTTCAGCGCCTGGCTGGGAAGGTGGCGTCCTTGAACCGCTTTGTCTCAAGGTCGGCCGAGCGGTGCCTGCCTTTCTTCCAAGTCCTCAGGCGACCGAAAGATTTTTGCTGGACGGCGGAGTGCAAACAGGCATTCAAAGAGCTTAAAAACTACCTCGGCGCGCCTCCATTGCTGGCAAAGCCCGAACCTGGAGAAGGGCTGCTCCTATACCTAGCTGTCTCTCCAATGGCCCTGGCGGCTGTCCTGGTCAGGGAAGATGCGAAGGCGCAACAACCAGTCTACTACGTGAGCCGAGCCTTGAGGGACGCGGAAACCAGGTATTCCAAGTTAGAAAAACTAATTTACTGTCTTCTGATCGCAGCCAGGAAGCTCCGACCTTACTTTCAGGAGCATACCATCACGGTCCTCACGGACCAACCATTAAGAGCCGTCCTCCACCGCGCGGACGCTTCAGGGAAGGATCGCCAAGTGGGCGATCGAGCTCACGGAGTTCGACATCAATTACCGACCCAGGCCATCGATCAAGGCTCAGATACTGGCGGACTTCGTGCTGGAATGCACCGCACCAGTCGAAGCCGAGCTTGAATCAAGCGAGACTATCATTAGCGAGAGACCAGGCCCCGACGAAGCCGAGCTGTGGCGGACGAGCTTCCCTGAAGAAAGGGCCGACCTTCTTGAAGGCGCCTGGGTTCTGCATGTGGATGGCTCATCCAACTCTAGCGGGGCCGGCGCAGGGCTGGTCCTGGTTAGCCCCGAGGGGATCGTCACCGAGTACGCGTTGCGCTTCGAATTTCCCACAACCAACAATGGGGCCGAGTATGAAGCGCTGATAGCCGGGCTGCAGATAGCCAGGGAATTGAAGGTGGGTCGGCTTCAAGTCTATAGCGATTCCCAGTTGGTGGTCGGTCAGGTCGGCGGCAGCTACGAGGCGCGGGAGGAAAGCATGGTGGTGTACCTCGGGAAGGTGAAGAACTTAATACCAGCCTTCGACAGCTTCGACATTCGGCACATCCCGAGGACCGGGAATACAAGGGCCGACCTCCTCTCCAAGTTGGCCACCTCTGCCCCGGCCGAACTACCAAAAGAGGTGTTTCTGGAAACTCTGAAGTGCCCGACCACCGAGGAACCTCAGGCCGTCCTGCGGACGGACTTCGAGCCCAGCTGGATCGATCCGCTGATCGCCTACCTCGAAGAAGGGGTCCTCCCCCACGACCGGAAAGAAGCTCGGAAGCTCAGGAGTCAAGCCTCCCGCTACGTCTTGTACGATGGGCAGGTTATATAAGAGATCGTACTCCCTCCCGTTGCTGAGGTGCCTCCGACCCTCTGAGGCCTGCATCGCGCTACAGGATGTCCACGAAGGACTCTGCGGAAGTCATGCGGGAGCCAGATCCCTATCGCAAAGACTGCTTCGGCAAGGGTACTACTGGCCGACCCTACTTCGCGATTCCACGGAATACGTGAAGGAGGTGTGACCGCTGCCAGAAGAACGCCAGCGTGCAAAGGCAGCCGGCGTCCGAACTCACTCCGCTCACTGCACCCTGGCCCTTCGCGCAGTGGGGGATGGACATCCTCGGCCCCTTCCCAACAGCGTCCGGACAACGGAAGTTCCTCCTGATCGCGATCGACTACTTTACCAAGTGGGTCGAGGCGGAACCACTAGCGAAGATCACTGAGGCCAAGGTGCAGGACTTCGTCTGGAAGACGCTGATCTGCCGGTTCGGTCTGCCCCGAGCTCTCATAACCGATAATGGGCGACAGTTCGCTGGAGCCCGGTTTGCCGAGTTCTGCGAAGGGCTAAACGTCTCCCACCACTTCACGTCGGTGGCTCATCCGCAAGCCAATGGGGAAGCCGAAGTGACCAATCGGACCCTGCTGCAAGGCCTCAAGACGAGGCTCGACAAGGGCGAAAGGGGCCTGGGTAGACGAACTCTACCACGTTCTCTGGGCATACCGAACAACGCAGAGGGTACCGACCGGCGAGACACCCTTCGCCTTGGCCTTCGGCACCGAGGCGGTCATTCCGATCGAGCTCAAACTCCCGTCTGCTCGAATCGTGGGCTTCAACGAGCAACTCAACTCCCAGGACCTCAGAACCAACCTCGACCTGCTGGAAGGAAAGGAGGGAGGCAGCCCGCATCCGAATGGCCGCCTACCAGCGGAAGGTGGCTCGGTATTACAATTCCAGAGTCAAAAGCAGGGCGTTCAGAGTTGGGGACTTAGTGCTCCGACGAGCAGCCGTCTCCCAGCCCCAGAATCAAGGGAAGCTCGTCCCAAATTGGGAAGGTCCGTACGTAGTGGTAGAGGTCATCCGACCTGGTACCTATCGCCTAAAGGAGCTCGGAGGACTAGCGCTTCCCCGACCTTGGAACTCAGAAAACCTGAGAATGTACTACCAGTAGTTTCCCTTCAATAAAACCTTGTTGCACGACACTATCATTTCAGGGTCACTGGGAAAAAAGCGAGCGGAAATGCCCCCACAGCCGGCTAGGAACAGGAGGAGAACCTCGTCCTAGCGCGAGCAAAGTCAAAGGCCCCGTTCCACAAAGGACGGGATGGGGGGAGAAGCGAGGACGACGGTCCTCATGTGCCCCCACAGCCGGCTAGGAACAGGAGGAGAACCTCGTCCTAGCGTGAGCAAAGTCGAAGGCCCCGTCCACAAAGGACGGGATGGGGGGAGAAGCGAGGACGACGGTCCTCATGTGCCCCCACAGCCGGCTAGGAACAGGAGGAGAACCTCGTCCTAGCGTGAGCAAAGTCGAAAGGCCCCGTCCACCAAGGACGGGATGGGGGGAGAAGACGAGGACGACGGTCCTCATGTGCCCCCACAGCCGGCTAGGAACAGGAGGAGAACCTCGTCCTAGCGTGAGCAAAGTCAAAGGCCCCGTCCACCAAGGACGGGATGGGGGGAGAGACGAGGACGACGGTCCCCGTGTGCCCCCACAGCCCGTCGGGAACAAGAGGAGAACCTCGTCCTGACGCGAGCAAGGTCCAAGGCCGAGCCCCAGAGTCTACGGTAAGCTTCACTGCAGGAGACGAGGTCTCCTTCAGACCTCGGCTTCAACTTCGGTAGCAGCGTCAGCGGGAGGCGAAGTCTCCCCCAAGCGATCATAACCTTGATTGCAAAAGAGGAGGTCTCCCCCGAATCGACTTCGGTTGATGAAGGCAATGTCAACTCCGACCCTGACCACGGGGGGCGACATTGACTCCGGCCTCAACGACGGCTTCATCGACTTTAGCTGAAAATGAGTTCCATTTCACCTCCGAACATCGAATGGAGATGAGGTCTCCCCCGAGCTCCAGCTGCAACAAATGCGGGGCCTGGAAGAAGACTTCGGCAGTCGCCTGTTTTGGTACTCCCTTCCCTCAATTTTTGAACTCGGGAGTGGGGGGGCTACTGTTGGGGATAAATCCCGCTCCTGCCGAAGCCCGGCCCAACGCTCAGCCCAATGTAACCAGTAGCCGCTGAAGAGCTTCAGCGCCAGGCGCCAGGCCGAACCCTTAACACGGCCGAACTGCCTAGAGGCCGAATCAGCGAGCCCTGGCCGAACTCCTTCGGATCCCGCGAGCGGCCGAACTCCTTCGGACCGACTCCAAGCGACCGAGCTTCAATGAAGTCCTCTCAGCGGCCGAACTCCTTCGGACCGACTCCAAGCGACCGAGCTTCAACGAAGTCCTCTCAGCGGCCGAACTCCTTCGGACCGACTCCAAGCGACCGAGCTTCAATGAAGTCCTCTCAGCGGCCGAACTCCTTCGGACCGACTCCAAGCGACCGAGCTTCAATGAAGTCCTCTCAGCGGCCGAACTCCTCAGCGGACGGGCTTTAGTGGAATCCCCAAGCGGTCGTCGCTCAGGAGCCCGAACTCCTCAGCAGTCGTCACTCAGGAGCCCGAACTCCTCAGCAGTCGTCACTCAGGAGCCCGAACTCCTCAGCAGTCGTCACTCAGGAGCCCGAACTCCTCAGCAGTCGTCACCTACGAGCCCGAACTCCTCAGCAGTCGTCACTGGGCCGAACTCCTCGGCGGTCGCCCTCATCAAACTTCGGCCGACCGAGCTCCCACCGAACTCTCAAGTGTCCAAGCCTCAGCCTAATAAGTCCAACGGCCGGCCGAACCCCAGACGGCCGGGCCGCGGCTTCTCAGCAGCCGAACTCCGTCTGCGGACGGGCCTTAGCTGCATACCTCTCGCCAGACACCTATGGGAGCCGAACTCCCTCCTATCTTCCTCTTCAGGAGCCCGAACTCCTCCGAAACAGGCACACGACGAGGACCTTCATCCCTTCATTCGGCGAGCTCTGCAACCATCACCATCAGTCAGTCCGCCGCACCATCAGTCAGTCCGCCGCGGGCGATAGCGACCCGCTGTCAGGCGGCGATGGCTGCCACCCTCCATCCGCCGTATGCGGCGCCAGTGAGACTGACTCCGCCGAACCTCGAGCGGCCCGCCAGCACGCGGCTGCAGTTGTCACCATCAAGCTCCACTATATAAAGGATCCTCCCGACACACTAAGGCTAAGCTCTCTGAACTCTCGACTCTCTAAGCTCTCCCCCACATCTCTAAGCTCCGGAACTCATTCCGGGCACTCCATTACTGTTGGTCGGAAACTAACTTGACCGTCGGAGGGTCCTGCCGGAGCCACCACCCCACCGGTTCCGGGCGGGACTTCGTTTTGCAGGTCCCCGGCGACGCCCAGCGGCTTCGATTGCGGCGACCTCCGGCGGCGACGTATTTCTGCACCAACAGCAATAATAAAAATGATGCATTTTTGAAAGGGATAGGACCACACATATTAGGAAGGAGTTGGTGGAGTTTGGATTCATGAAGCATTATTCTTTGTTGTTAGATGGATATCGACAAAAATTGAATGAATGCCAGGGGTATTTTCTTGCTTGAATATTGAAAAGGTATTCAAGATTTTATTAAATTTGTATGGTATAAGGCTGATAGTTCCAGTCGGATAAAGTATCCATGTAAAAGATGTGTCCATATAGTATATCATCATATATCACTTGTTAAGGAGCATCTGCTATGTTTTGGTATAGACAAGAAATATACTCACTAGATATGGCATGGGGAGGATGATCTGAATGAAGTTGTGTATGATGATGATGATACCAAAGATGATATTAATGTTGCTGAGCTTATCGAACATGATGGTATAGATTCATTATTGGATGATCTACATCAGGATGTTAGCTCAAATGTATCAATGAGTACTAGTACATCTCAAGGCTGTTTTGATCATAAATACAATATTAATGAGATAAAAAGAACTTCTAAACAGTTTGTAAAGCTTGTTCGGGATGCACGAGAGCCACTCTATCCAAATTATGTGAAGTTATCCAAGTTAGAGTTTTTGATCAAATTGCTTTATATTAAAACTGTGAACCGATGGAGCTAGAAGTCATTTGATCAAAATTTGGCATTGATTAAAGTAGCTCTTTCCGATGGTTCAATACTTCTAAAACCATATACTGAAGCAAAAACATATATGCAAGAACTAGGACTTGGCTATATTCCTATACATGCATGCAAAAATGATTGTATATTATTTTACAAGGAGAACAAACAAGCAAGTGAATGTCCGCAATGTGGTGAGCCTAGGTACAAAATCGGTAATAGGGAAGGAAAGAAAATACCTAATAAGATTCTAAGATATTTTCCATTGATTCCAAGACTTCAAGGTTATATATGTCCATAAAGACAATTGAAAAAATGAGATGGGATCATGAACAATGGGTTTCAGAGGAGAACATACTTAGCCACCCGACTGACTCTGTGGTATGGAAAGACTTCGATGTAAAGCATCCGCTATTTATGAGTAACCCCTGCAATATCTGATTTGGTCTAGCGATAGATGAATTTAATCCCTTTGGTAATTTGAGTACTTCCTATAGCATGTGGCCTATGATGCTAGTTGTGTATAATGTATCACCTTAGAATGCATGAAAGAGCCATTTATTTTTATGTTACTATTGATTTAGGATCCGAAAGCACCAGGTAATGAAATTGATGTATATCTATGACCCTTAATTGATGATCTGAAGGAGCTATAAAAAAATGAAGTACAGACATATGATTCTGTCAGTCAAAAAATTTTAAGTTGCATGCATCGATTTTATGGATCACAAATGATTTTTCTATGTATGGAAACTTATCTAGATGGAGTACCAAAGGATATTTGGCATGTTCAATATGCAATAAGGATATGTCCTCTGTATATTTAAAGCATGGAAGGAAAATCTGCTTCATGGGTCATTGACGGTTTTTACTTGCTAATCACACTTGGAGGACCCGTTATAACCAATATTTTGATGGTAAGTCCGACTGACGTCCCCTACCTAAGAAGTTAAGTGGAGCAAAAGTTTTAGAATAACTTGAAGCCGTTGGAAATGTGAAATTTGAAAAAACATCGGATACTTGCAAGCGGAAGCATACTAAGCTCAGTTGAATTGGATGAAGCGAAGCCTATTTTTTGAACTACCATACTAGAAGCAGCTACTACTTCGTCATAACCTAGATGTGATGCAAATTAAGAAGAATATTTATGATAATATCATCGGTACAATGTTGAACATCATAGGAAAAATAAAAGATAATTCAAAAGCTTACCTTGATTTGTAAGAAATAAGAACTTGGCTAGAGTTGCATTTAGTTTATTGAGGTGATAAATTTTTTATGCCACCTGCATGTTACTCACTATTTAGTAAGAAGATGAAGAGTTTCTATGGATGGTTCAAAATCATAAAATTTTTTTATGCTTATGCTTCAAATGTATTAGATATGTTGGCAATAATGATGGTAATATCTCTGGCATGAAAAGTCATGACTCTCATATGATGATGTAGTGCTTACTTCCTGTCGTGATGCGTGGCTATCTGAGTGGTGATATTCAAGCTTTATTGATTGAGTTGGAAGTATTTTATTAAAAACTGTGTTACCAAAAGTTGAAGATTAACTTAATCAAAAAGTTTGAGAAGAATATTGTGCTCATTCTTTGTAAGTTAGAAAAGTCTTTACACCATCATTTTTGGATGTTATGGTGCACCTGGCTATTCATCTTCCAAAGGAAGCTCTCCTGGCCAATTTGGTACATTATCAATGGATGTATCCTATTGAAAGATAAAAAAATCATAATCTTTTTGACATATCAGTTGTAAGATATAAGTGTATTAGATTAAACTCTTTAAATTATTTTTTATTTATAGATTCTTGTGTATCCTAAAAAAGTATGTGCGCAATAAGGCACGGTCTGAAGGGTCCATAGCAAAAGCATACATAGCTACGAAGTATCTCATATTCTGCTCGATACATCTTGATGATATCGAAATAAGATTCAATCGTGCAGATCGTAATGCTAACCATGAATGGGATGACGATGAACCGATACTATCCATATTCAAACAAATGGTTCAACCTATGGATGGAAGAAGATATAAGTTTATGGACTTGAATGAACTATCCAAAGCACACTTCTATATTCTAAATAATTATAAAAAAAATTAAAGATTTAATTGAGTAACTATTATCTTAGTGTAATTTTAGTATTCTAAATAATTTTTTTTATGTCGATGTAAAAATAAAAATCATGACTTATTGCAGTGAGAATAAGAATATACTATCTAGGAAGAATAATATAAATGTTGATGATCGACATAGGATGAAATTTGTAAAATGGTTTGGAAACCATGTAAGTTTTACTAGTATTATATTATATTTTTATAATTATGTAATTAATTACTTATACCAATATAATTTTTTATGCTATATTGTAGATGAAATCTAGGTATTTCAATAAAGAAAAGAATGCGATCGATGAGTTGTATAATTTAGCATGTGGTTATGATCGAAGGGATAATTACTATACATCCTATATCACTGGGGGAATAAGATTTCATACAAGAGAGCTTGAGATGCAAAGACAGACTTAGAATAGTGGGATTGCTATGATAGGATATGAAGGAGAAGAAGAGATTGAATATCTTAGTGTGTTGATAGATATCATAGAATTGAAGTATGGGTTCAAAAATTCGATATTCTTGTTTCAGTATGAATTATGAGATATTAGCAATAAGAAGATCAGTATTCATGTCGATCCATACTTTATCTATGTAAATTTTGTATGAACATGATATCAGAATGAGCTGTATATATTAGCAACTCAAGCAAAATAAGTAATATATTTAAAGGATTCAAAATATCGAGGTGATTGGCATGTCGTATAAAGAATAATATCTAGAGGCATATATGACATACCAACATAATTAGAGATGGACGATAATTCAGATCTATATAAAGAGAAAGCTTTTCAAGAGAAAGAACAAACATTGACCGAGCACCTTATTGACGAAGAACTTATGACAGCTCCTTTGAATAGGGCTGATTTGTCGTTCAATGAAGTTGAAGCTGATTTTGTATTTAATCTTGATGATTCGAATGATGACGATCGGTTCATAAATGATGATGAGATAGAAGATAATATATTAATCGATTATTATGGTTTAGATGAGGATCTAGAAATTGAGAAGGATATAGATATTGATAAGCAGATCTATATTCTTTGTTAAATCTTCTCTTACAATAATGATATGTAATACAAATCTATTCATTAGCATTTATGTATTTTTTACTATTATTATTTATTATTATATTTATTTATATATCAAGTTAATTATATGCATAGTTTAAGTATTGCAGGTATGACGCTTGGTGGGATATGACAACGTTCGAGTTCCTAGCCTACCCCTGAGCCTTCCTCCATTTCCACTACTGCACCATTAGAGTTGCTAGAGGGCCTTGTAGAGGTGGGTCCAAGTGAGGCAGGTTCGAGTGAGACGGGCTCGAGTTGTATTTTAATATTTTTTATATGATAAAATTTGATTTTAATTTATCTCTCAGGTTTACAGATGGCTATTATACTAATAATTTATTCATTATTTTTTAGGCTATTTTCTTTCAGTGGTGAGGCAAAGGCGAGGTCCATCGAAGAACCTCACCCTTGAGCATTGAAGATGCGAGCACGAGAGATAGCATCTCCACATTGAGATTTCGTCAGGCTATGCCAGGCCTATTAAAGGATGGTGGAGCCATGGCAGACTAAGCTGGGCATCATATGTCGCAGCTATGCCCAGACGATGCTCTTCGATTGATGTTAGGTTATACGATCTCAGAGGAAGATCTTCTATAGCTACTTACATGAATAAATATATTTATTTAAATATTTAATTAGTACTGTATTCCTATAATATTTGTTATTCATAGGCTATATTTGACATTATTGATTTTGAGCACGATCACATGCGGTGAGTTGTAGATGATCATTTATACTCGTATTTCAAGAAATATCGATATCACATTCATCGCCACTAGTATGCTATAGTGCACGACCAAGAAGTGGAGGCAGTGCGATAGTGGCCATATGACAACATTACTTGGAGGACTGGGCTATCATATGCCACACATACAAGAATCCAATATATTAGATAACTTTTTTTATTTAAAATTTAATAATTTAATAATTTATTTTTAAATTCAGTTACTTACTAACTAATTTGAATGTTAACTATGTAGGATCGATGTGCCAAAAATGCCGTGAATCAGACGAGATAGACAGTCTCGCATTATGGAGGTTCGAGGCCATTTGCTCGCCATATAGAGCAAATGGTAAGTAATTTCTATTTATTATATTTTAACTTTTTAACTATTTAAAATTTTTTTATTAATTATTCTTAATTTTTAGAGAGATGTAGAGAGTGGTGAGCTTCTTGGTAGGATCGAGATCTACCAGCGGACCCATCAATGACGATCAAGAGACTAAATGGATGGGAGCTAGGAGCTTTATATAAGTTTTTTCAACTATTTTCTTATTAGCATTTTGATTTTCAGTATAAACGTAGAATAGCTATATATAAATTTAATTTTCAGAATCATATGATAGACATTAGATCCCAGCATAGCCTAGAGGGCTCGATCGCATCCATAGATGATGAGATATATGATCGGTGCTTGGTACGAGACCCTATTATGTTAAGAGGCTAGGACATGAGGTTAGAGCTTCTACATCTTCACGTTCGTCCAGAACTAAAATTCATGCTGCTTGTCATGTCTGGCTGGTGGAGTTACAACGATAGATTGTTGAGGATTGACAGTAGGCTACTGAATTGACTACATGCATTTACGAGTACCAACTATCTCAGACGCATATGATGGAGCGGATGGTGTAGATGGAGCAGATGATGTAGTTGATGAGGTAGCAGCAGGCTGGTCCGAGCTTCTTTAGGCACTCTCTTCCATCGGCCTATTCTCCATCTCTAGATACTGTCGATGCTTGATGGCCGACGATCTATTTTTGTATATTTTTATTTTTATTTTAGATCTTTTGTATTTACAAAAAAATACTTTCTATAATTATATTTTTATATAATGAAATGATAAAATTTATTTATGAATGAAATAATAAAATTTATTTATAAATTTTTTATTTTAATTTTATAAATTATAAATATAAATATTAAAAATATAAATTATAAAATATATATTTATAATTTTTTTAAAAAAATTAATTTATGATGAAATTATTTACCATGAAAATTAAATCCATCGCAAATAAGAAATTATTTGTGATGAAAAAAATCCATTGTAAACAAAAAATTATTTATGATGAAAAAAATCCATTGCAAATAAAAAATTATTGTAATGAAAAAAATTCATTACAAATTATTTATTATTTATGATGGATTTTTTTCATTGTAAATAATTATTATTTACGACATAAAATTTTAATTTTTCATCATAAATAATTTTATCGTAGATAATTTAATTAATAAAAAAAAATTTTTGATAAAAATTTTTTATCATAAAAAAATTTATTAGCGATGAAAATTAAATTTTCGTCGCTCATTATCTTATTTTTTATGATAAAAAATTAACGACATAATTTTCATCACTAATAATTATTAATAATAAAAATTAATTATTTATGATAAATTTTTTATATTATAAAAAATTGATTTTATTATAGTGCCAGCTAGCACCCTCGATCACGACCTTCAGCCCCATCAACATGGGCTGTAGCGCTAGCACCATGTCCATCATTCTCACCGTCATCCTCCGTCACCAGGTCAACTATGCTCTCAGAGTCGTCACTAAGAGCACCAGCCTCAACTGGTACTTCAACGACAGCCACCACATACGGGTGACAAACTACATTTTCGAGGTGGGGATAGCTATGACACTCATCACGAGCAATCCCATCTAGCGAGGTGATGCTAAGATGGAGCTCGTCCACACCCTCCACACCCATCGTGATGCCGACAATGCGGTCTATATTGCTGCCATCTAGATGGAGGACAAGAACGACAATGTTAACATTGCACTCACCACTTGGTCTAACCTTAAGGGCCACATCCCCACCTTCGCCCCATAAATCTCCTGGAATCTGAGCTTCTATGGTACCTCTACAATGTGACAAGGCCATACATGGTGGCATTTCAGAAGGCGGTGCACATTTTGGACTTCACCCAAGGCATTCGAGCACATGTGCATCCACACTGAGTGGAAGGCAGTGATCGACATAATGGGAAAGATAATGTAGTTTGATGATGGTGTGATGAAGCTGACCTAGATGTGCCTACATTGGGTTTGGAAACTTGTCGAGTAGCTTGATATTTTATGAATGATGCAGTCAGCGAGAAGAAAGAGACAGCCTTCTAAATCCAATAAAGGAGATAAGGTGTGGATGAGGCTTGGTTTGCAACCCCAGCTTTCCAGCTAGATTTTCAAAGATAAAATACTTCTGGCTTTCAGGATCTACAATAATTTTGATGATGCTCTACTTCACATAAATCTTCAAGTGGAAGAGTCCCTCTTGCATCTCTAGTTTTACCTCCAATTTCCTCAAAATCAAGCTCAGTTTGAAATCTACTTACTAAAGTTCGGATAGCTCCTAATCCTCTATAGTATTGAGGACAGCCTTCCGTTTCCTTTTAGAATTGTCATCCTTCAGCTTCTTTCACTTTGGCTTTAATTTGGGATGAAGCTTTCAACACTTCTTCTTGCTATGCCTCCAAAGGCTGTAGTGATTTCTTTGAATTGTGTTGGCTTGCTTTTTGCCCTACTCCCCTTTGGCTTGATTTTTTGCTGCCTTTTTTTTTGAATTAATGGTCCTTCTTGCCTTGTCTAAACCAAGATCTTCATACTAGCTTCACCGATATCTTCAACTTTGAAGAGCTTCAGCTTCTTTTGGATGCTTCATGGAGACCTCCAACTTATTTAATGAAAACTGCATTATCATCAATGGAGATTTTGAGGAAGATTGCTTTCTTATGGAACTTGATGGTATAGTCCTAAATGGATTGATCATACATTTGCTGCAAGTATTGCCACTTGATTCATTGATCCTCCTTATAGCCGATTGGATAAAACTACTTTTTAATTAGGCCTTTAAATTTGCTCCACATCATATTAGAACATCATTATTCCACATATATGAATTTCACTACATAAGAGTATGGCTAGAAAAATTGAGACAGATAAAAGCTTTCTTCTGAATATTGGTATATCCATAGGTAGTAAAGTAGGTCACTCTAATTGGTCTAGCCAATTATCTAGTCTTTCTGCATCAATAGTCCATTATAAATGGAGATCTTGATTTGATCTTAAACTTCAAATGATGAAGAGAGATATTTTATGTACCTGTATGTCACTCATCCTCCTTACTGGATAGAGGATCTTCATCTCCAAATATATAAGACAACTTTGCAATAGGAGTTGCTAGTGCTTGTACTTGCATTGAAGGAATTGCCAATCTAGAGATGATCTCAGTGTGTTGGGCAATCTTCTCCTCTAGTTATGAAAGACATCCCTGTTAGATGTGTGCCCTAGAAGGCAGATTGGCCGATACTTGTAAATACTTTCTAAGGATATTTTTAAAATTTTAATTTATAATTAATAAAATAAATTATTTCTTCTATTATATTTGTATATTAAGTATTCGTGATACATCCATTGAGTTAATGGATATGATAACACATATTCTCAAGAGTTGAGAATTTGAGACATGTATTATCATAATTAACTCATAAACTACTTTTGATCATAAGATCATCATGAGGATGGTGATTGATCTAGAAGATTAGTATACGATCACTTTCTTAGGATAGATGAATCTTAAATCTATGGTGTGGAGACACCAGAGTGAGAGTATAGGTGCTTGTTGAGAATAAGAATACCGAGCATGACCACTTCAAGCAGTCATAAGGGAGTCTATCTTATCATCTATGACTAGCTTGATGTTGCAGTTGTGTGTTTGATTCTTTGATCTAAGGTACATCGGTAGTTCACCTTGAGGGTGTTGTAGTTTGACTACACCATAACTTAGTCTCCTAACCATTTGGAATCTTGAGGTGTATGTTGGCTATAGCATGTTCATGTAGGAATTGGATCGCACCGAGATGGGATCTATCAACCTCGGTAAAGGAGGAGGAGTCCTATGATGATCATGAGATTCCTAAAATCCATGGCTATGGCAGTATGAAATAATAGAAAAAAGTTTCTATTAGGATTTCACGTCAACTCGAATCAAATGATTTAATCATATGATAGGTATTGGATCTGATGAGTTCACTTTGACCCAGATCTTGTCGAGGCTCATGATAGAAGAACCCAATCACATAGTTGGCTACACCGAGAGGTTCATTTTCAGTTCTGATGAGTTGCCACAACATACTACTAGATATCATTGGTGGATTTTGGGATCAATTAAAATTATCTTAATGATCGATGATTCTAATTAGGTGAATCAAAAAAAATTCTGATCCACCGAAAGATGTTTCGATGATGTCAATGATGGAGATTATGACATATCCTATTATCAAATAGAATTAAACCTAAATGGATCATACAATCAAGGGTTTGGATCTGGATGTCATTAATTAGGCTCACATGGTCCGAATGATTTGGATTAGATCCAATTAGCTTCAAGAAAATCATGCTAGTACATAATTGGACCTAACTTTCTCCACCTATGGATTTTCTTATTGGTTTGGATTCAGTCAAATTGGATTTGGCTTATCTTGGAATCCTGTATGGATTTGTCATGGTCTAATTGGACCTTGTCCTAATTAGATCAGGCCTTGTCCGGTTGCAGATGAGGAGCATCAGGACAAGGGGGTGCCAAGTGTTGGCGGCCCCACCTTTGACCTGGTCTTGCGCCAAAAGGGAGGAGCGCACGCACCTTATTTTCTTCTAGGCATGCGCTCCCTAGAAAGAGAATATCTGGGGCACACACCGTGTGTGCCCCTTATGGATAAATATAAAGAAGTTGGGAGGTTGGCTCATTTAAAATATTTTAAGCGAGTCAAATGGAGTTTGAAAAAGTTCAAACTTAGGAGAGAGAACCCCTGGTACCAACCACCTTATCTGGATAAGGTGACACCACTTTTCCTCTCATTTAGTGTGACAAAATGAGAAGAAAATCTGATAAGGGGTGTGGGGGATTAGTAAGAGTCCTTCTGCTTTAAGCAAATTGACATAGTCAACTACTTAAAGTCCTAGGACTCTTAGGTCTCCTATTTTATCTATAAATAGGGACCTAGCCAAAGGATTTGGCCATTCCACCACCCAATGCCTAGACTCTAATTTTCTCTTCCATGCCTACTTTTTCTCCTCTTCTCCCTCTTCTCCATGCCCAAGAGTTGGGCCCATTCAGTTCCTGAGAGTTGAGGTGCTGACAGCGTAAGATCGTGTCATCAAGTTTTCGATCGTGTGTCGATCGGATCGCTATCAGAGATTAGATCGAAAGCACACCAAGAAGATCCAAGTTCTAATTTTTTAAGATCAAATCTAAAAAGAGAAGACCTCCAGATCTGACCTAAGTGGATGCTAGTAGAGGCTGGGCATGTGCACGGCTCAAGTTGGATCTCGAGACAACATTTAGATCATCGCAGCAAGTGAATGGTCCACTTACAATCAGGTGGTATTTGATACCCAAATTTTATTTTTTTAATTTTAGATCAATGTAACCAGATCTGAGAAGTTTCAGATCTGATTGGATTAGCAAGAAAATTTTTTAAATTTCACTGCTTAAGCTGATCCAATCAGATCGATCCTATAGTTCCTTCAACTGGTATCAGAGCTGCGGTTCTAGTTCTAGATCTAGATTAGAATAGATCTAAAATTTATTTTGATGAGATCAAATGCATCTTCTAATCTTACATGAGATGTAATCAGATATATTACATGAGATGTAATTTTAAAATAGATATATGAGATGTATGCAAAGCATGTGTAGAATAGATCTGATATCATATATGTGATATATGCTAGATCTAGTTCTTGTAGAAGTAGAATTTTTTTTTGATTGGGGCATTCCTCATAGCCATATAGTCATAAGTGTAAGAAGGTTTTAAAGGCCCTTGCTTTCCATTTAATGGGGTGCTCTTATGGTGTATAGAGATGCTGCATGTTTGTCCTTAATCAGAAAATAAAAATTTACTTTCTGCTAAATCTTAGATCCAAAAATCCTAGGATCTTTGCTTCATGCTTTATTTTTCTAAACCATACTACACTTAATTAAGAATTAAGTTATGAAACTAATTAGATCTAAAAATTAAGAATTTTTAGATCTAACATACCTTTATAAAACATGGGTTCAGGGTATAGGTAGTTTGATTAGGTCTAGCTTGAGCGGTTGATCAAACTGAATCAAGAGTTGGTTGGGTAGAGAGTGCTTAATTGACCAGTTCAATAGTTATAAGTTTGATAAAAATTGATTCACAACCACATGTGATCGATCACCTCAAGACCTAATCTGGATCCGCGATTCGAGCCTAGATTGTAGGCGAACTCGATCAATTTTGATTCGACAAATTGGTATCTAAGATAAGTCTGACAGAAATGACTGGTGGTCATTAATTGGGAGCTACTCGATCTAGATGCATCTATGGTGAGTTAATGGCATATCCCTTCCACCGATCTCATTTATCAGCCAACTAGGTCGATCTAGTTCTATATTGAGATTGCTAACAATTCAAGCTAACCCATGCCACTAGATTAGTTTTAACCATTATGACTAATTAGAATTAAAGAGACCTAAATTGAAATCTTTCTAAAAAAATATTAAGTCAATTGGTCATCCACTATTGTAGTTGGACGAGCCCTTCCCGAGGTTGATTGTTCTCGACTGAATACTGTGATTCAATTGCACCAAAAAGATACAACCATAGATATTAGGCATAGGATGCTGTGGATTGGAGGAGGGTTAGGCTCAATATTTTGGATATGATGAGGGTCCCAATCACAAATCTAGTTTGTGCAAATAGTGGGTATGACTTAACTAATGAGTAAAGCAATATTTTGGACATGGTGAGCTTCATGAATTAGAGACTAAGTTGAGTATAACATGCTTAGAAAAATATTAAATAAGAGTTATCCACTCATCGGTTGACTCATCACTAATAACTACTAGGAGAGATAGTGAGCCAATCGGTGGGACCATACCATCCACTAAAAATCTTTGATCATGGAGATTTTCGCATCTCTTTTAAGTGAGTGTAGGGATCCAGGATAATAATGGGAGCAAAATTTTTTAAAAAATAAAACTTTTAAAATAAATTGGTTAAGTCAATTATAAGTTTGACTAGAAACTTTAACTCTTTATAGAAAAATATCTGCATCCAACCTCCTAGCTAGAATCCTAGAGACCAACCGATTGACTGGACCCAATTTCAAGCATTGGCTCTAGAACTTGAAAATTATTTTGAGTTTTGAGAAGCCAACCTATGTCTTAGACCAGGACCTTTTCCCTCTCCCAGCTTGTCCGACCATCGATCAGAGAGTATCTCATGAGAAGTGGTTGGACGATGACAACAAGATCAGGTGCTATGTGTTGGCCTCAATATCAAATGAATTGTAGAGCCAACATGAGGATATGAAGACTACTAGCCAAATATTGGCTCACCTACAAGAGTTTTATGGTGAGTAGAGTCATGCAGCACGCTACGAAGTATTGAAGAGACTCTTTAAGACACAAATGTATGATGAGCAGTCGGTCCATGATCATTGCTTGTCGAAGATCAAGAACGTAGAGGAGCTTGAGAAGCTTAGGATGTCGATGGACAAGGATCTATAGATCAATTTGATCCTATACCCCTTGACCAATTTATATGGATAGTTTATTATAAACTTCCATATGAATAAGATCTAACGCACCCTTGCTGAGTTGATGAACTTGCTGTGACTACTAAAGGGATCTTAAAGAGTTCAAGGGGCTCTATTCTCATTGTGGAGCGGACTTCTTCCAAGAGAAAGTCCTCTAAAAAGAAGAAAAAGTCTGCAAAAAAGTAGAAGATGGAAGAAAAAAAGGACAAGAAGGTAGAGCCAAAGAAAAAGATCATGAAGAAGAAAAAGTATTTTCACTGCAACTCTGATGGCTATTGGAAGAGAAACTGCCCTGCTTACCTAGCAAGCCTAAAGAATAAAAGGGAAGGAGGACCTTCTGAAGGTATGCTTGTCATTGAGACAAACCTAATGGTTTCTTTTGCATCTAGTTGGATGCTTGACTCTAGATCTAGCACTCATTTGTGCACTTCTTTATAGGAACTTGAGGATTGCAGGAGGCTGAGGGATAGCAAGATGTTCCTGCATGCTGAAAATGGAGTAAGAGTTGCTGCTATGGTCATGAGAACATACTTTCTGTGACTACCATCAGGAAGCATCTTAATTTTAAGATACTATTTTTATGCACCTACTACGAGCAAGAATCTGATTTCTATCTTCTGTCTAGCATAGGATGATTATATAATTAGGTTTTTTAAGGACCATTGTATCATTCTTTATGAAAGAAATAAAATTAAAAGTGGTTTCTTAATAAACAATCTCTGTCAGTTACATATGGATGTATCTATTCATTATGTCGAGTAAAATATGAATGCCATAGGATCTAAATGGCCTAGAGATAGCTTAAATAAAAAGTACTTATGGCACCTTAGGTTAAGTCATATATCAGAAGACAGGATTAACAAATTGAAGAAATCCAGACTAATGGGTCCATTGACTTTTGAATCATATTTGATTTGTGAGTCATGCCTTCAAGAGAAAATGATCAAGCTATCCTTTATGGGACATGGTGAAAGGACCACAAAGTTACCCTAATGCATACAAATGTGCCATAAAGTTTCTTCTAAAATCATTCCTACCACACTATATGAGATATGGCATGGTAGGAAGCCAAGTTTGAGTTATCTCAAGATTTGAGATTGTCCGACCTATATCAAGCAAAGTAGGTGAACAAGTTAGAATCTAGGTCCCTTAGAGCTCGATTCATCGGATATCCTAAAAAGTCATTAGGATATTACTTCTATCTTCCTGAAGACCACAGAGTGATTGTGAGTGGACATGCAATCTTTCTTGAAAAATAGTTTATTCAAGATGGTGGCGTGGAAAGACAAATCAGGCTCAAGAAGAAAGTCTTTGAAGAGCAACAAGCCAAGAAACCTAAGAAACCCGCTCAGTTTGAGCCGATCCACATACTACCTCCTTCACCATGTAGGTCAAGTAGGATTTTTCATCATCTTGAGAGATACTTAGGTATTATTTTAGAGAATGTAGAAAAAATATTCCTCATAAAAAATGGGATTCATAGAGATAATCCTAAAACCTATAATGAGGCAATATTAGATATCGATTTCAAAAAATGACAGGAGGCAATGAAGTTAGAAATTGACTTGATGCGCTCGAACCAAGTCTAGACCTTGGTAGATCTACTTAAACATATTGTATCCATTGGATGTAAATGGATCTTTAAGAGAAATATTGATGCAAATGAAAATATGAAGAAATTCAAGGCTAGATTAGTGGCGAAAGAGTATGGTCAGCATGAAGGTATTGACTATTAGAATACTTTTTCATTAGTGGCTATGCTTAAATTCGTCCGCACACTGCTTGCCACTGCAGCATATTTTGATTATAAAATATGACAGATGGATATGAAAATAGTATTCTTAAATGGATATCTTAAGAAAGATATCTATATGGAATAGTCGCTTGGTTTCACTTTCAGTGATAGTGATTACAAGATCCGCAAGCTACAAAAATCCATCTATGGACTCAAGCAAGTATCTTAGAGTTGGAATGCTCATTTTAATAATGTGATCAAATTATTTGGTTTTATTAAGAATGAGGAGTCCTGTATGTTCAAAAAGATCAGTGGGAGTGCTATTATCTTCCTTATATTGTACGTGTATGACATTCTCCTAGTTGGGAATGATATTTCTATGTTGACCTTAGTTAAGGTTTGATTGTCTAAGAAGTTTTCTATGAAAGACCTTGGAGAGGCATCCTTCATTTTGGGGATAAAGATCTATAGAGATAGATAAAAAAGGATGCTAGGTCTCTCACAGAATATGTACATAAAGGAGGTGCTGAAGAGGTTCAGCATGGAGAACTTCAAAAGAAGACTTGTGCCCTTTAGACATGGTATTCATCTCTCCAAAAGGATATGCCCCAATACACTAAGGGAGATTGAATGCATGAGCAAGATCCCTTATGCTTTGGCAATAGAGAGCATCATATATGCCATGTTATGTACATGACTTAATATCGTCCATGCTATGAGTATCACTAGCAGGTATCAGTCGAATCCAAGCGAAGAGCATTAGACTTCTGTGAAATGTATCCTTAAGTGTTTGAGAAGGACTAAGGATATGTTTCTGATCTTTGGTAATGGAGAACTTTAGATACAGGAATGTACAGACTCAAACTTTATGTCTTACATTGATGATCGAAAGTCAACACAAGATAGTCTACTCCTATGCAATGGTGGTGCTGTAAGCTCGAAGAGTTCCAAGCAGACAGTAATTGCAGACTCTACCATAGAAGCAAGTACATCGTTGTCTTGAAAGCTATGAAGGAAGCATTCTGGTTCAAGAAGTTCATTGTAATGCTTGAAGTGTTGCCATCTGATGCCTCCCTCTATACTGTGACAACAATGGTGCCATAGTCTTAGCTAAGGAGCCGAGGTCTCACAAAAAATCCAAGCATATCGAGCGGTAGTTCTACCTCATCTACAATTACCTCGAGAAAGGATACGTCAAGATCAAGAGAGTCAACACTGTGGACAATGCGGTTGACCCACCGATGAAGCCTTTGAGCCAATAAAAGACTGAAGCCCACCTTGAGAAGATGGAACTTAGATTTATAGTCAATTGGCTTTAGGTCAAGTGAGAGTTTGTTAGATGGATGCTTTAAAAGCCAGATTGACCGACACTTGTAAATACTTTCTAAGAATATTTTTATAATTTTGATTTATAATTAATAAAATAGATTATTTTTTTTATCATATTTGTGTGTTAAGTATCTATGATACAACCATTAAGTTAATAGGTATGATAATACATATTCTCAAGAGTTGAAAATTTAAGACATGTGTTGTCATAACTAACTCATAAACTACTTTCGATCGTAGGATCATCATGAGGATAGTGATTGATCTAAAAAATTAGTGCATGATTACTTTCTTAAGATAGATGAGTCTTAAATCTACAGTATGAAGACACCGAAGTGAGAGTATAGGTGCTTGTTGAGAACAAGGATACTGAGCATGACTACTTCGATCAGTCATAAGAGATTCTATCTTTTCATCGATGACTAGCTCGATGCTATAATTGTGTGTCTGATTCTTTCATCTGAGATGCATCGATATTTCATCTTGAGGATGTTATAGTTTGACTATACCATAACTTGATCTCCTAGCCATTTAGAATCTTAAGATGTATGTTGGCTATACATGTTCATTATAGGAATTGGATCGTACCAAAATAGAATCTATCAACCTCGATAGAGGAGGAGTAGTCCGATGATGATCATAAGATTGAATCCTAAAGTCCATGGCCATGGTGTGTGAAATAATAGAAAGGAGTTTCTATTAGGGTTTCACATCAGATTCAAATCAAATGATTCAATCATATGACAAGTGTTTGGGTCCGACGAGTTTACCTTGACCCAGATCCTATCAGGGCTCATGATAGAAGAATGCAATTACATAGTTGGCTACACCAAGAGGTTCATTTTGAGTTCTTATAGATTATCACCACATACTACTAGGTATCACTGGTGGATTTTGAGATCAATTAGAATTATCTCAATGATCGATAATTCTAATTAAATGAATTAGAAAGAATTCTAGTCCATTGAAAGATGTTTCGATGATGTCTATGATGGAGATGCGACATGTCCCATTATCATTAGAATTAAACTAACTAGATCACACAATCAAGGGTTTGGGCCTGGATGCATTAATTAGGCTCACATGGTCTGAGTGATTTAGATTAGATCTAATTAGATTCAGGAAAATCATACTAGCACATAATTGGACCTAACTATCTCCTTCTATGGATTTTTTGATTGGTATATACTCAGTCAAATTAGATTTGGCTTATTCAGGAACCTTGTATAGATTTATCCTGATCTGACTGGATCTTGTCTTGGTTAGATCAGGCCTTATCCTAGTCTTAGATGAGGAGCATCAAGACAAGGGGGCACCAAGTGTTGGCGCCCCCACCTTTGACCTGGTCTTGGGCCAAAAGGGAGGAGCGCACGCCCCTTATTTTCTTATGGGTGTGCACTCCCTAGAAAGAGAATATCTAGGGCACATGCCCCATCTTGGTGTGTGCCCCTTATGGATAAATATGAAGAGGTTGGGAGGTTGGCTCATTTAAAATATTTTGAATGGATCAAATAGAATTTGAAAAAGTTTAAACTCAGGAGAGAGAACCCCTGGCACCAACCACCTTATCTGGATAAGGTGGTGCCACTTTTCCTCTCATTTTGTGCGACAAAATGAGAAGAAAATCTGATAAGGGGCATGGGGGCTTAGGGAGAGTCCTTCTGCTTTAAGCAAATTGACCCAGTTAATTGCTTAAAGCCCTAGGACTTTTAGGTCTCCTGTTTTGTCTATAAATAGAGACCTGGCCAAAGGATTTGGCCATTCTACCACCCAACACCCAAACTCTAATTTCATCTTCCATGCCTCCTCTCCCTCTTCTCCCTCTTCTCCATGCCCAAGAGTTGGGCCCATTCAATTCCCAAGAGTCGAGGTGCTGATAGCGCAAGATCGTGTCATCAAGTTTTTGATCTTGTGTCGATCAGATCACTACCAGAGATTAGATTGAAGGCATGCCAAGGAGATCTAGGTTTTGATTTTTTTGAGATTAGATATAGAAGGAGAAAACCTTCAAATCTGATCCAAGTGGATACTGGTGGAGGCCAAACACGTGCGCAGCTCAAGTCGGATCTTGGGATAGCATTCAGATCATTGCAATAAGTGAATGGTTCACTTGCAATCAGATGGTATTTGATACTCAAATTTTATTTGTTAATTTTAGATCTATGTAATCAGATCTAAGAACTCTTAGATCTAATTAGATCAGCAATAAAAATTTTTAAATTCCATTATCTAAGCTGATCCTGCAGTTCCTTCAACAATCCCTTCATCTCATTATCTATTGAGGAAAAACTAGCAACCATACTTGTCTTTGTCCTTTAATGTGCTTGAAGCATATATAGCCCTTTTCTAGATTGCTTGAATTGCTTGTGCATTTGGATCATGAAATAAAGCCCAAGTAGATATAGAGGACCAACATTCTAATACCAACTTATTTAAATTAACAAGAAGGAAGATTTTTCTCAGCTTGCTTAACTCAAATCTTACAAAAGAAAACTAGAACAAGAGAGAGGAATTTCCGAAGTAAGGGTTAGGTCCCTTTTCCTTTTTATACAATTCAAAAAAAGAGATACACGGCCTATATTTATAATCGCAAAGTCCATCATTGCTCAATTTGGATCGGCTTCCTCTTCGTAGCTTCTAGAAGAACTTCCATCCTTATATAATTGGGTTGGATTCTTTGTCCAAGTTCTAGTAGGACTTTTTTTATCTAAGATAGATGTGTTTAGTAGAAATGATCTAGAAAAAGCCAAAAATCTTCATGAGATAAATCTTGACTTTTACGTCAACATTGCTTTCTATTAATCTATTGGATTCTTCTCAGATTAGAAGCTATGTTCAATCAAAATCTTATTTAAAAGAAAATTTTTGATTTGATCGGCCTATTTCGAACCCTAAATGAAGAAATTTGAACTTGATTGCTAGGAGTGATGCCCTTAAAAAGTGGGGCATCATGGCATAGATCTCGAGAAATTTTCTAATTTAAATGAAAAAAATAATCAAAATCGGATGTTGTATAACCAAATTATGGCATCCAAAAGTCTACTTTGTGACTCAGCTTCTAGATGTGGTGGATCTTGCTTCTAAATTCTATCAGCCACTTTATAGTGGTAAGATACTTCACATCTGATAGGACCATAGCCCCTAACCACTCTTCTAAAAGAAAATTGCCTAATAGAAGGAGTTTATTAGCCTTTATACATAAAGCATAGAACCTTGCTTCTATACGTGCAGCGGGTGGGTCTAAGGGGCTTCACACTGGAGTTGACATGCATCAAGCCAGATTGACTCCACTAGCAGGCTAGGCAGTTAGTCCCAATTTAATTCTTACCAACTAAGGGTTGAGCCGACCCTCCCATAAGGGTCGACTCTTTCGAGGCTTGTCACCACATCACTAGCCATATAAATCCGACATCTGAGCCCTGAAGGGTGTGAGCTGGAATATAGCCAACAATCCTCCTACCCCCCCTCCCCAACAACACCCGATGGACTTGGTAAGTTTCAAACATGCAACATTGCTCTAATACCATGTGATAGGATGGTAACCCCTAACCACTATTCTAAAAGGCAATTGTCCAATAGAAGGAGGGGCTTATTAGCATTTATACATAATGTTAGAAGTGTGCCCTAGAAGCCAATTATTTGCTAATATATTTATATTTTTAGGGCTTGTATTTATACTTATAAAATTTTTATTATTAATAAAGATATTTTTATTTTCAATCATATTTATGTGTCCATGATTTGTCCTAAAAATTAACAAAGATTATTTTGTATATGTAAGCACACCAATTGGCATCACCTCTCCCTGATACCAATTGATGTTCCATGATATCGCTCGAACGCCAATCATCCTTGACATCATAAGCATCGATACCATGTTGCGGAAGCTCCTGATCTTTAGCACGAACCTGAAGGAACCTATGACGTTCTCTATGGGCAGCAAACTACCGATTCTCCATCTGGATCTATGATGGGGTGCCTCTCTCCTTGGGCTTGAGGGAGACAACCCCCTTCTCTAGGGCTTCTTCAAGAATCCTAGGACGGCAACTTTAGAGAGAAGAAAAGAAGAGAGTTGAGGAAGAAAATGTCTGTATTGATTTCAATCTTCACAGCATCATGAAACCCTAATACAATCTATGTATTTATACATAGCCATTAGGCCTGACCAAAAAACTCTCCGGCTAACCCAATATATGAAAGCACTCATCGAGCCCATATACACCCATGTCTCCCATGCTCTCATCCTCTAGATCTAGATCCAATCCATACATGAATTAGCTTCCTTAAGATCTCTCAAACTAGGCCTTAAGACCCCTAGGATCAACCCAGACCCTAGCCTAAAATAGACTCTCGCGTAACTCTGCCCGTGCACTGAGCCGGCTAAGTTCCACTGGGTCGGCTCAGTCTGAAACTAAGCCAACCTAATTCTGTGCCATCAGACTAAGCCAACCCAGTCCTATGCCATGCCAGCAGTTCCGAATACGCAGCTTTCTATTTTGCCTATGCTCTAAGACTTAGCCGATCCAGTTTTGGATTGAGTTGGCCAACCTGTAAAAAATCTCCTTTCTACAGTCTTGATTCTTCGGCTTTGATTTCTTACTTCATCTTATATCCTAGATCTCTGAAGCACCAACTAAGCCCCTGGAATCTTCAGAGCCAACCCCCTGACTCCTTCCATGGCCTCCCAAGGCTTGGGAGCACCACAAATCTTCACAATCTCCACCTTGGTGCTCCCAAGCCTTGCCAAACCTCTTGGCAATGACCTTCTGTATGATCCCACTATCCCTGCGTACTCGACAGCCCTTGTGCAAACATTGCCTCCATCAATCATCTTCAGCTGTTGTGCATCCTTAAGGCCTTTGGGATGACCGCCTTCACTGCTGAAGATCTTGGCTTGCACCTTTACACCATCTTAAAATTGTAGGATCCCTTCTGCTTAGCAGCTGCATTACTTTTTTTGGATTTTTTAAAGAATCTATAGCATTTCTGCACCAGCACATGCTGTACCACCTGACATGATCTCCTTAGAGCTTTATTTGTCCAACTGCATATGCTGCTTCACTTGGAATTGTGTATCACCGGTGCTCTGAACTCATGTCAAATTTTTTCTTCAATTGTGAAACCACCACTGCGGAGCTCCACCTATATCCAAAGTGCATCTGATGTCGTAGAAGCCGACTCTATCACTAAGTCTCCTAAGGCCAACCACTTAATGCTGCACTACCGAGCCTGCCATTGCACCTCAAATACTATCACTGCTCCTTCGAACCCTCTACACTTTGTGAACCCTTTTGAAGCCATCTTGGATACCTCCACAATCCGTGGGCACCTTCGAAACCTAAGAGCTCATCCAACTCTTCTGAAACCAGTGATTGAATCCTAAAAAATTCCACTCCAGTCCTTCTTTTCTGCCCCTACACCAGCCATCACTTCAGTTGCACCCAGAGAACCATCCTCCACCTGAACCATGACTCTCCCTAGTGCTTTTGCAGAAGAAATCTAATCCATGATACTCTCGACTGCCTGAGACCTTCTGGCACTCCCTGAGATCTCCTGGCTCTTCATGAGACTTGCTTTCGATCTCTTTGAGAAGCCCCTAACACCATCTGGTGAGATACACTCCTTGATTGCTACACCATCAAGCCTTTCTCAGCCCCATGCCTCTAGGGTAGCGCTCCTACAGCACTCCAACGCTCCCTGACTCATTTCTGCACCGCTCTACAGCCATCCAGTCTTGACTTGCTAGACCTCCATGGATCATCCATCTCCATCACTCCCAAGGCTTCATAAATTCATGCTCTAGTCGAACCACTGAATACATCTCCGACTACTTCTCTGCCTTCTAGACACCGAAGGATGTATAGTCGCTTCTTCAGCCTTCCTTCGATCATTATCCCTTAGAAAATCTCTCTTTAACAGTCCTACACTATCCATCTTCCTAGAGAACCCTGATGCTCTCTACTGAGATACCTTCCTTGGCTGCTGCATCGTTGAGCCTCTCTCAGTCTTGCATCTCTAGGAAAGTACTACTGCAGCACTCCAGCGCTCCCTACCTATCACATAACCGTCATACACCCCGATCTTTCCACCAAAATCGATCAGCAAATCATGCACAAAATTCTTTCACCCTAAGAAAATCCCTTTCCGTTAATCCTCTCAACCTCCATATTCAACTCGCTGCTCTCGGTTGGCCAAACCATAATAATAACAAAGATAGATTTGAGACAAACCATGGAATTTTTATGCAGATTTTTGATTTTATCTTGTACGACTTCTTCTTTTCTTTCATGCACCATCAGGCTCTGATACCAAATGTAAGTGCACCAATTGGCATCACCTCTCCCTGATACCAATTGATGTTCCATGATATTGCTCGAACGTCAATCATCCTTGACATCACAAGCATCGATATCATATTGCAGAAACTCCTGATCTTTAGCATGGATCTGAAGAAATCTGTGATGTTCTCTATGGGCCGCAAACTACCGATCCTCCACCTGGATCTATGATGAGGTGCCTCACTCCTTAGGCTTGAGGGTGACGCCTTTTTCTCTAGGGCTTCTTCAAGAACCCTAGGGCGGCAACTCTAGAGAGAAGAGAAGAAGAGAGTTGAGGGATAAATGGTCTATATTGATTTCAACTTTCACAGCCTCATGAAATCCTAATACAACCTATGTATTTATACATAGCCATTAGGTCCAACCAAAAATCTCTCCGACTAACCCAATACATGAAAGTACTCACTGAGCTCATGTACACCCATGTCTCCCATGCTCTCATCCTCTAGATCTAGATCCAATCCATACATGAACTAGCCCCCTTAAGACCTCTCAAACTAGGCCTTAAGACCCCTAGGATCAATCCAGACCCTAGCCCAAAATAGACCCTCGTGTAACTCTGCCCGCACACTGAGCCAGCTTAGTCTCAGCACTGAGCCGACTAAGTTTCACTAGGTCGGCTTAGTCTGAAACTGAGTTGACTCAGTCCTGTGCCATGCCAGTAGTTTCAAATGTGCAGTTTTCTATTTTGTCTGTGCTCTGAGACTTAGCCGATCCAGTTTTGGACTGAGTCAACTAACCTACAGAAAATCTTTTTTCTGTAGTCTTGATTCTTCGGCTTTGGTTTCTTGCTTCACCTTATGTCTTAGGTCTCCGAAGCCCCAACCAAGCTCCTGGAATCTCCGGAGCCAACCTCCGAACTCCTCCCATGGCCTTCCAAGGCTTGGGAGCACCATAAATCCTCATAGTATATTCTTAAGGTGTTAAAAATTTAAGACATACATTATTAGTGGTTAGTTTCTAAATACTTTCGATCGTAGGATCATCATGGAGGATAGTGATCTCATCAAAATCGGTGCATGAATCATCTTTCTTTCAGACAGATGAGTCTTGAGTTTGCAGTGTCAGGATATTAGGATGAAAGTGTAGGTGGTTGTTAGAGAATAACTTACACTGAGTATGACCAACATGAGAAACTACTTAGATGTCTACTCACTTGTCAGTGATTCTCCTCAATGCTGTAGTAGTGTGATTGGTCTTTGACATAAGTTGTGTTGGCTATGTGCAGCGAGGCTACTTAGTTTGACTGCACATTTTCTTGGTCCCTAGCCATTCGAATCCTTATGGTGTATATTAGCTATAATTGATTTTGATTTGCTATTTGGAGTAGGATGCACTTAGATGGAATCTATTGATATTGGTAGAAAAGAAGTAGTCCAATGCAATTAGAAAGATTGAGTTCAAAAAATCTTCAGTCGAAGCAAGTATGAATACTGGAAAAGAGTTTCCATGAGATTCATATATGAACTTGGATCAAGCCAATCTGACATATGACTGATGATGAGGTTTGACGAGTTCTTCATAACCTCCATCAAGTCAGAACTCATGATAGTAGGACTGAATCACATAATAACTGCATTTAGGAGTTTAGATTTTTTCTATTTTGCTAGGTTGCAACTACATCCTACTAGATATCACTGATGGATTGTAAGAGCTCACTAGAATTATTTTTGAATCAATGATCCTTGTTGGGTGAAGCCAAAATTATTCTGATCCATCGAAATGAGTTTCGATGATATTATGATAGAGATCACGGTATGCCTCACTTGTTGAGAAATAGTGTCCTAAAGTCAATCATCTAGGTTATAGATGATTGAGCTATTTATTATAATATTATACGAATCTTTTATTAATAAAAGTTATTTGATATTTTTTATTATAAGTTATGCATTTTCTATATCGAACCTCTATATTATGATGAAGTCCTTAGAACTACTTATAATATGATAAAGGAGGATTTATCATATAGTACTTAAATCATATTCGCAACCAAATAATACGTCATTAAGAAGGACGATGATGCTTATTGAGTATAAGTCATTGTGTGCCATATAGATTGGTTGTCCTCTTAATCAAGGAGTGTGGAGATACTGGTATGGCATACAGATGAGATGTAGGAGTATATCATCACCAAACAGTGACTCACCTGCTGAGTGCTCTGTTGCTAAGAGCATCTTGCAAAGGGTATGGGTATAAGTATCCCTCAGACCTAAGATCACCATAGTGACTTGCAAGCAACTCATTATACTTTGGTACTAGACTATCTAAATTTCTAATTCAGTGATGAAAGATTTTTAGGTATAGTCAAGTACTTGCTAAGTTGGTGTGTGAGTCAAGATGGAAATAACCCCTCTGAGTTACTAGAGATAATGCATCACTGTATTTTAATTAAGTAAAGCCTTAGTCAGGATAATCCATGCGATGTATTTGAAACATTGAAATACAATATGGATGATTCATATAGGATTGACAGCAAATCTTAAGTCATCCTGAGCATTCGAGGTCAAAGGAATGAATCATGCGGTAATCATACATTGAAGTTCTTGAATATTACTTTATAAATATTTGACCTATCTGGATGTCAGGAACTATTGCTAGATAGTAACTTTAATTAGTATAGAAAAATAGTTCCTATGCTATCGGCTTAGTGTTCAAACCTATGGAGTCACACACTTAGTCAGGCACACTTAGTCAGGCAATGTAGGAAAGAATTGACCTATAATCTAATTATTTAATTTGGAAGTACTTGTCTTAATTGAATAAATAAAATTAGCTTAATTGAGAATTAAGTTAGAGGTCATACATGATTAAATAGTTGACTATGTCTAGCTAGCACTGGACATGAGATGTAGGTTTAATTTCAAGGATGATTATGATCAAATCTCTGATCCAAATGATTCATGAGAAAATAAATTTAAATAATAATTATTTTAAATTAGATCTAGTTTAATTAAACTTGATTTAATTAGGTGAAATTAGGTTAAAAATCCAAGTAAGACTTGGGCCTGAACCCTAATTAGATTAGGATCAGCAGCCTATTTGAAATTGGTTCGAATATGCTTCAAATTGGATTCAAATCAGACCTGAATTGATTTAGATCCTTAGAGACCCAATTAACTAGGACTCTCTCTCCTTATGACCAATCAAGACAAGGAGGGGACATGGGATTTGCATCCCCCTTCTTGTATGTGCGTGTGAGAAAGAGAGGGGCACCACATAGTGGTGCTAATACTTCTTCATGAAGTATTTGTCTTTGGATATTGTTCGGATTAGGAATCCTAACTAAACTTGGATTTGATATTTTATTGGGCATCACATATAAATAGGGAGGAACCTCCATGCCACCATATATGAATTATTATTCTCCTTGGCTCTTGGTTTTGTGCGATAGAGAGAGAGTACCAGAGAGGGTGGGCAGCAACAAGAAGAAGAGGTTTTTCTTCTTCTTCTTCTTCTCTTCAGGCATGGAGATATCCTGTTCCTTGGCATGAGGATATTTCAAGAAAGATCTAAAAAGGAGTTTTCAGATCTAATTCCTCCTTGTGATCCTTTTAGAAAGGTGTGAAGTCCGGTTCTTTATCCTTTTTTCCTACGGTGCCTGGCACGTGTGCGAAGTAGAGGACCTGTATTTTCAAGCCTAGCAAGGCTTTGGATTCAAGTAACCCTAATATCTACTACATTATAGGTATTTTAATGTTTAATATTTTTATTTTTAAACATGAATCTATTCATCCGATCCCTAGGCATCCGGTTCTAAACTAGATTTTTTTCCTATAACTAGTATCAGAGCTAGGATTTTCTTCAATATGATGCATAAAATTATTCTGCAGGATTTACAATTGGATGCGAACCCTAAAATCTTTTAGATTCTAGTTTAGGCCTGTTAATTTGAATTTTCTATTAGACTTTTAATTAGAAATTCAAGAAACTAATCAAAGGTTGATATAGTTTGTTATAAGTTAGTTATAACAGAATTTTCTTGTACAGAATTTTTGTTAGAATAACAAACTGATTAAAATCTGTTTTAAATCTATTTTAATAGGTTCTTTTGAAGAATCTTTTAAGTTATTAGTTAGCTTTCATCAAGATCTGAAATAAATTTATTTTGACAAAGTTTCAGATCTGATTTAGAATAAAAATCTGCACAACCTCAAAATAGGTATAACCAGAATTTTTGTGCAGAATTTTTCTATGTATTCAGATGATCCTTTGAATAGATTTTTTGTATGATTCTAGATCTGAATCCTTCTTTTATAATCTGTATAATCATAGGTTCAGATCTGAAATAATTGGATAATGCCATGTTCTAATAATATTAGAAGTGATATAATCATCATTATATGATGCATATGATGCAATAGATAGTGATCTAAAAGATGCCATATTTTATGTGATACATATCTGCAATTTAGATTAGATTAATTTATGTTTAATTATTAAAGCATGATCTGAAAATTAGATTTATAGATCTGAAACTATATGCATACTTCACATGAAACCCTTATAAAATAGTTTTATAAATTGAAACACACATTTCACACACTTAATTTGGAATTAAGAGATCTAGATTTGAGACTCTAAGATCTAAGAACATATTTCATAAATCTTGGGTTAATGGATTAGCATGGATTAAGATCCTAATGACTAGGTCAGACCTAGGATTAGAAATCATATAAATAATGGACTAATTAGAATAATTGATCAAATCTAAACAAATAGTTGATTATGATTAGGTCAATTCTTCTCTATAGATCAATTCAATAGTTGTAGTTGATCAAGTCCGTTATTTTGATTTACAAAATAGACCTTGATTGTGGCTTAGTGGCGCAGCTTAGGTTATTAGGTTGATCGAATATAAACTAATTAACTAGTTGGTGCCTAAGATAAGTTTGGCGGTCTAGATTGATGGTCTTTAATTAGGAGCTACTCACATAGATTGAGTCTATGGCGAGTTAATGACACATCCCTCCCACCGATTTTACTTACCTGACCAACATGGTGGATTATATTTTGACGAGATCACTTAGTAATTTCAGTTGATCCATGCCATTAAGAAAATCAGTGTGACTGATTTACGTGCCCCTAAACCAAATTTGTCATTAATCTTTTTTTATGATTTTGTGAAGTCAGTAGGATGATTATTGATTTTGGTTAATCTTTTGCCTTCTCTTCTTAATCAAATAATTAAATTCTCTAAATTATTAAATCCATAAAATAAAAATATTATAAATATAATAAATTTATTGCCTCCAATTAAGTTGGATGATAATGGGTCCATTAGTTAGATAGTCATTGAAGGCCTAAGGGCCTGATGCTCATCTATTATTGGAATTATCATTCATAGTATGATAATTCAGTTATATCCCTTTAATAGGTGATTAGGTTGGTCAGCCAAAATTGGACCTGATCATTCTTTGGTTAGATATACTAGATGCGGTCATGTTAATGAATGGATCTAATCAGACCTTTCAGTGGAGGCCAAAGCCTACTGAAAAGAAATCTAGGTCAAAATTAAAATACTAAAAATTATTTAGAGAAATAATTAATTATGAACCTTCCCATAAATATACATGAGTTGGCCGGCCAAAGTTGGGCTTATGTGCAGCCTGTGTGGATTCTAGTATCCGCTAAGAAATTAATGTAATTTCTTGAATTGAAGGTAGAGACTACTAATTTGTACAAAATAGTGGGAGAACCTTTAGACTAAAGTCTATGTCTTTAGGTTTAAATGATTCATATACTAATTAGTCCTTATTTTTTCTTTTAGATATGGCCACTTCATTATTGCTCCGATCAATATTGGATAGTGATAAATTGATGAAATCTAATTTTAATAGCTGATTGTCCTAAAGCATGAATAGATCTTATACATTCTGATAGATTCAGCATCTGAGGAGCCTGCTCCAAACACTCATGGTACGGTTCATGATACTTACCAGAAGTGGTAGAATAATAGGACCATGGTGCGCTGCATAATGCGGGCAATGATGAACAATGAGTTCAGTCATAAGTTTGAGGATGCTCAATCGGAGGACATGCTTCAAGTGTTGAATGAATCCTTAGGCACTCTCGATGATGTTGAGAGACACAAGACCAATTGTGCCATCTTCATTGCCAGGATGAGGGATGGGATGTCAGTCACCGATCATGTATTGTACATGATCGAGATGATTGAGCACCTAAGCAAACTCAATTTTTTCTTGTAGAAGCAGCTTAGGAAAGATGCAAGTATGAACTCTCTTCCCAAGTCCTACCTCTTTTTTCTCAGTCATTTTAGAATGATGAATTCTATAGTAAACTACCATGATTTGCTGGGATTGCTATAGATTTTTGAGAACGATCACTAGCTCCAAAAGGAGTCCATGAATATAGTAGGAGAATCTTCTTCTGGTCATTAATCTTTTGAAAAAGAAAAGATGAAGAATAATAAAAAAATAAAAAGATACAACAGCATGCTGGGACTACTATGCTTTGGTCAGACCAAGAAGTCCAAGTCTGACCAGAGTCTGGTAGAATGCTTCTTTTATAAGAAGCTAGGACACTAGAAGAGGAATTGTTTTCTTTACATTACCTCACCGAACCCAAATAAGCCAAAGAAGAAGTTGTTGCTTTGTAAGGTAATTATATGATAACACTTTGCAATTTTTCTATTTATGATACTACTATTGAGGTATTAGATACTGGAAGCCCCTTTAATATTTGCAATTCATTGCAGAGTCTATAAGTCAGTAGGAGATTTGAAGAAGGTGAGAGATTTCTTAATGTTGGAGATGGAAGATCAGTTTTAGTTCTAGCATTAAGAATTATCAAGCTTGTATTCGAGTCTAATATTATTGTTCTTAGTGATTGTCATTTTTATCTATCTTTTTTATTTCTATAGGCCTTTTGGCTGCAAAAAGTTATGAAATTTTAATAAAAAAAATTCATACAATATCATTATAAATGGTATTACTATTATGAATGAATAAATAAATAATAGTATTTATATTTTATCATAGTCTGTTAGTGTAGTGTATACATTTAGTAAATACCCTAGAGTAGATGATATCTTCAATATATATCTTTGGTACTGTAGGCTAGATCATATTAATAAGAATAGGATAAACAGATTGACTCAAAAGAGAATCCTCAAAGTCAGTGATTAAGAATAACCACCAATCTGTGAGTCCTATCTGCTTGGTAAAATGACTAAGTCATCTTTTTTTTGAAAAAGGTGAGAGAGCTAGTGAGATTCTAGGTCTAATACATACTAATATATGTAGACTTATGAGCATAGGTGCCAAAGGTGGATATCAGTACTTCACTATGTTTACAAATGACCTATCGAGGTATGGGTATATCTTTCTTATGAAATATAAGTCTGAGTCATTTGAAATATTCAAATGATTTCATAATGCGATAGAGAAATAAATTGAAAAGAGTAACTTTTTGATCTGATCGAGGGGGTGAATATCTCTCTAGTGAATTTTTGACATACTTGGAAGAGAATGAGATTCTCTCCCTATGGACCCCTCTTGGAATACCACAACATAATGGGGTGTCAGAAAGAAGGAATCAAACCCTGTTGAATATGCTTTGTTCCATGATGGGCTTTGCTAGTCTGCCAATCTTCTTCTAGGGATATGCACTTGATTTGGCTTACTATATACTCAATAGGGTTCCAAGTAAGTCTGTAACTAAAATACCATATGAGATATGGATAGGGCGTAAGTCAGAATGTTCACATCTTAGAATTTGGGGGTGTCTGACCTATATTAAATATTTAATTATAGATAAGCTTGGTCCTAGGTCTGACAAATATCCTTTTATAGGATACTCAAAAGAAACCAAAAGATATTATTTCTATCTTGCTGATGAATAAAAGGTATTCGTTAGTCTTAAGGCAATCTTTTTAGAAAGAAAGTGTCTTAGCAAAGGAACAATGCCTCTAAGGTCAAACTTAATGAAGTTCGATAAGTAGAAGAACCGACCCAATTGACTGAACCTGAATCGAACTTAATAAGATCAAATTCGAAACCCATTGTAGAGTCATCCCTAAGGCAATCTGATAGAGTGCTGTATAATAAGATTAAATCTTGAACCCAGTATAGAGCCATCATTAAGGCAATCTAGTAGAGTACTATGTGATAAGATTACGATATTGTTGTTAAGATACTATATTTATTAGTTTAATTTTGACTTCTTAAATTAATTAAAAATATGTATAAAGCAGTGAATCGGATCGAATCCACAGAAAAGATAGTATTTTAGTTTTGAAATCTTTGATTTTTATAAAAAAAAAAAATATTTTGAAAATAAAGTTGAAGTTGGAAAATAAAATAAAAAATAAAAATTAAATAATGCAAAAAAAAAACTTGATACTAAGATCTACTAGTTAGATCTTAGCATCTACTTGCAATAAAAATAAAGTATAATAATTAAATTTGTAATAAAATTAAAGTGCATGAAATTTAAAGAGCAGAATAGTAAAATTTTCATTAATTAAAATTTAATTTAAAATTTAAATATATAAAATTAAAAAAAATAAAATTAAAATAGACTGATCTCTGGTCTTGGATTGACGTTGGCATTGAGATGGTATAGAAGACCCACTCTTCCTCTCAGCACCATCTACCTCAAAGCAACCACGAACCCAAGCATGGCTCTACCCTTTACCATCATCTTTCCATGATCGAAGACAACTTGATTTGATGGCCTAGGGTCTTTTTTATTGGTATTGGAGGAACTAATCCTTTGTTTCTAGCCAATGTGGGATTAAAGGAGAGTTTTAATTGAAAAATATGAAGAAAGTTTTATGAAAATTGGATTAAAATAGCTTCTAGATAAATTTTGTTGAGTTTCCTAAATTCTAGCCATCAGATATGAAGCCATCAGCTAAAAAATCACCAAAAACCAACATATATTAGCCTAAATCAAGTAGGAATAAGTTTCGATCATTGGATTGCTTTAATCTATTAAATCTGGATCGTTTGATCATGCTCTGGGAGGCTGAATCACTGCCGGGATCATCCTCAATCATCGGATCATAGCCTGGGATGCGTGTTGCCATTGGATCATGATCAGGGATGCCATTTGAAACCAAATCAAAGGAGTGAACCCCCGCTATTGGATCTTGGTCAAGCAAGAGCACAACCATCGGATCACGCCATCATTGTGCCGTTGGACCGCTTGGACCAGGCTCATCGAACGCTACAACCAATCATCACATTGCTTTCCCAAAAAAATATTGAAATACCCTCACTTAAGGATCCATGGTGAGCCACGATGAAATTGACATCAACCTGACGTTAGTGGCTTATGGATAGGCTTGGGTGTGCAGGCTAGCTTGCAGCACACTGACTGGGTGGTAGGGTCAGCTTGGCTAAGCACATTTGGATGTGCTGGCTGGAGAATGCATGCCGACTGAGCTACGGAGCCAGCTAAGCCATTTATTTATTTTTATTATTTTTATTTTTTAAAAAAATTTGTATCAGATCCATTTTTGGTCCATTTTAATCTAAACTTATTTCATTATGACCAAAATAATGAGGTCTTTTCATTAATAAATATATTTCTTAAAAATAATAAATAAAAATATTTAATTCTTAAAAATAAAGATAAATAAATTAATTAATAAATATTTTAATGATGCATTTATTGTAATTATTACTACATTAGCTGGATAGATACTATGATTTTTTGGTCTAGGATGGAGATCCTATCAAGCTTGATGAGAATGATGAGGATCCAATTACCTATACGGATGCAATGCAGATGTTTGACTTTAAGAAATGACTTAAAGCCATAAAATCCAAAATAGAGTCTATAAAGGTCAACAATGTATGGACATTAATTGATCCTCCTGAAGGAATAAAATTTATAGGATGTAAGTGGATCTTCAAAAGTAAAAGAGATGCAGATGGAAAGATGAAGATCTATAAAGTCCATATGGTTGCCAAGGGATATCGTCAACGTTATGGTATTGACTATGATGAGATATTCTCTTCTATGGCAATGCTTAAGTCCATTCAGATCATGCTTGTAATAGCCATACATCTGGACCATGAAATCTAGCAAATAGATATAAAAATAGCTTTCTTGAACGAAAAGCTGGAAGAAGAGGTGTACATCCACATAGAAGTTTAAGGTATGCAAGCTTCAAAGATCCATTTATGGATTGAAGAAAGCATCTCGGAGTTGGATCATGCATTTTGATAAGATAATCAGAATACATGATTTTGTTAAGAATGGAGAAGAATCCTACATATACAAATGGATGAATGGTTCAGTAGTTTTATTTTTTATTTTATTTATGGATGATATTCTCTTAATCGAAAATAACATCCCTATATTACAAGAAATAAAAGTATGGCCATCATCATAGTTCTCCATAAAGAATTTAGGTGAAACATCCTACATCCTAGGAATGAAGATCTATAGAGATAAATCTAATAGGCTATTTGGATTGTCCTAATCTACGTACATAGATATTGTGCTGAAATAGTTCAGCATGGAGAATTTCAAGAAAGGCTATCTTTCAATAGGCCATAGAATTTCTTTCGAATAGAAGTATTATCTGACAATCCCTTAAAAGAGAGAGCGTATGAATAGAATTTCATATGCTTTGATAGTGGATTCTATAATATATGCTATGACATGTACAAGATTGGATGTGGCATACTTACTAGGGGTAGTGAGAAGATACTAGTCCGATCTAGGTGAGAATCATTAAAAGTTGCAAACATCATTATTAAGTATTTAAGAAATACTAAGAACCAATAGCTTGTTTGTGGAGAATCTAACTTGAAACTTAAAAAAATTAAAAAAATTAAAAAATTAAAAAATTTTAAAAAATTAAAAAATTTTAAAAATTTTGAATCTGACTTTAAACTTAAAAAATTTTAAACTTATGAGATACACTAATTCTAATTTTCAATTAGATCATGATGATAGCAAGAGTGTGTTGGGATATATTTTTATCTTAAATGGTAGAGCGACCTACTGAAAAAGCTCCAAGCAGCATACTATGGCTGATTCAGTATATTAAAAATTTTCAAGCATCATACTTTTCTTTATTTTTTTTGCAATGTGGAGCATATTGCAGCATCTGATGCTGCAAAAGAAGTTATGTGATTGAGAAAATTTATCAACGAGTTTAGAGTGGCACCTTTCCTAGATGGTCCTATTTTGTTCTATTATGATAGCACTAGAGCCATAGCTCAGGCAAAAGAATCAAAGGCACATTAGCAGACAAAGCATATCTACATCATTATCATCTTATCCAGAAGATCATGAATCGAAATGATGTCGAGCTTTAGAAGATCGACGAAAAGAAAAACTTGGCTGACCTATTTATTAAAGCCCTCGAAATCGAGTCTGATGACTATAAGTCAAAGATGGGCATACAATATTATTCTGATTGATTTTAGTTCAAGTGAAAGTTATTGGAGAATAGTATCTTAAAGCCAATCATCTAGGTTATAGATGACTGAGCGCTTTATTGTAATAGTATATGAAGCTTTCATTAATAAAAAATATTTAATATTTTTCATCATAAGTTGTGCATCTTCTATATCAAACTCTTATGTTATGATGAAAGTCCTTAGAACTATTTATAATATGATAAAGGAGGATTTATCATATAGTTCTTAAATCATATTTATGATCAAATGATATGTCATTAAGAAAGACAATGATATTTATTGAGTATAGATCGTTGTATGCTATATGGACTGGTTGTCCTCTTAACTAAGAAGTGTGGAGATACTGGTATGACATATAGGTGAGATATAAGAGTACATCATCACTGAATAGTGACTTACCTACTAAATGCTCTACTGTTAAGAGTATCTCGCAAAGGGTATGGGTATGAGTATCTCTTAGACCCGAGATCACCATGATAACTTGTAAGCAACTTATTATACTTTGGTGTCAAACTATCTGAACTTCTAATTCAATGACAGAAAGTTATTGGATATAATGAAGTATTTGTTAAGTTGGTGTGTGAGTCAAAATGAGATTGACCCCTTTGGATTACTAGAGATAATGGATCACTGTAATTTAATTAAATAAAGCCTTCATTAGGATAATCCATGTGATAGATTTGAAAGATTGAAATACAATATGGATGATTCATTTAGGGTTGACAACAAATCCTAAGTCATCCCGAGCATTTAAGGTCAAAGAGATGAATCATATGGTAACCATATGCCAATGTTCTTAAATATTGCTTTGCAAATATTTGATCTATCTAGACATCGGGAATCATTACTAGATGGCAACTTTGATTAGTATAGGAAAATTGTTCTTATGCTACTGGCTTAGTATTCGAATCCATTGAGTCATGCACTTAGTCAGGCAATGCAGGAAAGAATTGATCTATAATCTAATTATTCAATTTGAAAGTACTTGACTTAATTGAATAAATAATATTATCTTAATTGAGAATTAAGTTAGAGGTCATACGGGATTAAACAGTTGACTATATTTAGCTAGTACTGGACATGAGGTGCAGGTTTAATTTTAGGGATGATTATGATCAAATCTTTGATCCAAATAATTTATGAGAAAATAAATTCAAGTGATAATTATTTTAGATTAGATCTAATTTAACTAAACTTGATTTAATTAAACTTAATTAGATTGAAAATCCAAGTAAGACTTGGGCCTGAACCCTAATTAAATTAGGATCAGTAGTCTATTCGAAATTGGTTCGAATATACTTCGAATTGGACCTGAATTGGATTAGATCCTTAGAGACCCAATTAATTGGAACTCTCTCTCCTTATGTCCGACCAAGAGAAGGAGGGGGTGTGGGATTTGCACACCCCCCCCCCCCGCTCTTGTGTGTGCACGTGAGAAAGAGAGGAGCACCACATAGTGGTGCCAATACTTCTCCATGAAGTATTTGTCTTTGGATATTGTTGGGATTAGGAATCTAATTAAACTTGGATTTGATCTCTTGTTGGGTATCACATATAAATAGGGAGGAACCCCCACGTCGCCATATATGAATTATTATTCTCCTTGGCTCTTGGTTTTATGCGAGAGAGAGAGAGAGAGAGAGAGAGAGAGAGAGAGAGAGAGAGTACCAAAGAGGGTGGGCAACAACAAGAAGAAGAGGTTTTCTTCTTCTTCTTCTTCTTCTTCTTCTCTTCAGGCATGGAGAGATCCTGTTCCTTGGTGTGAGGACATTTCAAGAAAGATCTAAAAAAGAGTTTTCAGATCTAGTTTCTCCTTGTGATCCTTTCAAAAAGGTGTGAAGTTTGTTTCTTCATCCCTTTTCCTATGATAACTGACGTGTGCATGAAGTAGAGAACCTATATTTTTAGGGCAAGCAAGACTTTTGATTCAAGTAACCCTAAAATTTCCTATGTTAGAGGTATTTGGATGTTTAATATTTTGATTTTAAACATGAATCTATTCATCTGATCCCTGGGCATCTAGTTTTGAACAAAACTTTTTTTTTCTGCATCATTATCAGACAGAATAGAACCTGAGGGGTCACACATAAAAGAAGTTCGACCCACTCAATGGTTTGGATGATATTCAAATTATTAATCAGATTGATGGTTCAAATTTGAAAACTACTAATTTATAATTGTTATAGATATGGCAGCTGCTAATTGTTAGCAAGTTGACCAAATTACAAGCATTGTAATTTTATTAGGACTGATTAAATTATGAATTAAATCTTAATTAATTTAAATTAGATTTAATTTAATTTAATTTAATTTAGTATTAATTAGGTTCAATTATCCAAATCCGATTTGGATTTCAATCTTGACAAGATTATGTTTGACAATCTTTCAAATTTGATTCGATACGGGCTCAATTTAGATTGGATTTAAACCAAGTTTGAACCCAATTGATCCTAACCACCAGAGCCTAGGTTCTTTGGGCTTCTCTCTCTAATTGGCCAACCAAAAGTCAGATGGGGTGGTGGAAAATCAGTGCTGCTCTTCTTGGCACACATGTGTGAGGTATTAGGGTTTAGGATGAGGCACCATCTCACTTTCTTGATAGATTAGGGCTCTTATGTAAATGAGGCAAGGAATAGAGGAGTTTTGTGTGACAAAATAAAAGGGGAGAGGTGGGGCATGCGATTTAGGATTGCTCTCTTCCTTCTTGCTGCAAGAAAAATTGCCACCCCTCTTATTCCTTCTTTCCTCCCTTCCATGTCTAGATTTTGACCTTCTTCTAGATCAAATCTGAGTGAAGAGAGAGCTTTTTGAGAGAGAAGAAAGAATCAAGAAATTGTTCTTGATTATTTTCTTGATAGTTTGATCTATCTCTTGAAAGCTGCTAGCAATCTATTTCGAGAAATAGATCTAGATTTGAGCCAAAGAATGAAGCTTGTAAGGGAGCTAGCACCTCAAATATTTTAGAGTTCTAATTAAGAAGATCTCTATATGGATACGAATAGAGGCCAGGTGCTTGCACGGCTATGATAGGAGCCCCAGAAATTTGATTGATCCAGTTCGAGAAAAGAGGAGGGAAAAGCATCAAGTATACCTTTTTTCTTGTTGTTTATAATTTTAGATCTATGCAAATAAATTATTTATGTATGTTAAATGATCCTTGGTAGTTATGATTTGGTATTAGGATGCTTTGATTAGATTTAAAATTATTTTTAAATTTGCTTCAGCTGTGGTTAGTCTAATCAATAAAATTGTACATGGGAATTCCTGCTTTCCAATAGTGATATCAAAGACATGTCATTTTTGCATGTTATAAATAATTTTGGATCTAAAATTATATTTTTTAGGATCTGATTTATTGTTTATATATCTGATATGTGAAAGAAAATCAGATCTAAATTTAACATATTATATATTGGATATGTTAGATTAAATTCCTAGTTAGCCTAGTATTTGGATTGGGTGCTTCACCATGGCCATTCGATCATAAGAGGAAGCAAGGTTTGAAGTGTTGGAGAACTATGCAGAGTTTCATGCATGCATTTTGAAACTTTTCAAAATTGAATGCAGTAGAAGATATAGAATAATCTAATTAACCAATTAATGCATGTAATCAAATTACTAATCCTACATCTAGGATCTATGACATGTCAAGATGCATGAATAAATATGAAAAACAAAATAGACTGGTATTGATCACATTAATGCTTTAGATCACATCTAGTAAACCTTAGATCAAATCTAGGTCTAAAAGAGATCAGATCTCTTTATCTTTGCATGGATTGAGAACACCGCAACTGATATTCATGGTTGTCTTCATTGCTCGGAGCTGCACAGCATGTCCGGCCTCTATAGGTTGTCCTTATGAGATTGTCATGCTGATTGGAGGTTCGTCGAACAAAAATATGCTTAAAGTACTAGCTTCTTGCAGATCCCTCCTAATGGTCGATCTAAATTGATTTTCTTTAGATTTCTTGGACCCTCCAAGAGATGAAGAATATGAGAAGGAATAAGGGAGAAGACCAACTATTGGATCTCCCAAAAAGAAGGAATAAAACTCATGGAGAGATCCTTAAGAGAAGACCCATCTTCTCTTCTAGGACATCAACTATTGATGTTCTAAATAAATCTCCACACCTTAACAAGAGGAGACCCTCTCCTCACAACTTCCTCATGCCCCTTCTCTCTGATTTTTTCCATGGAATAATCTCTCAAAACATGGAGAAGAAAAGGCTCTCAAAGAAATCCTAAGAGAAGACCATCTTTTCTTCCTTTTCTCTTAGTAGGACATGAACAATTCATGTCCTAAAGAAACTTCCTTCTCCAAAACTCTTGGCACACAAACCCCTCACACCCCCGCCCCCCCTCTCTCTTTAAAATTTCTTGGGTAAAAACATAGGGTTCCTCACACCTTAAAACACTTAAATAGGAGGCATCCCCTTCTCTCTCCAAGACTAGGTCAAATACCTAGTTTTAAAGAAACTTTGGTGGAGTTTTGGGGGGCATCCAACTCTTAGATGCCAGCCCCCAAAAAATAGGCATGAGAACCAGGAAGGCCACACACAAAAGAAGAAAAATAGAGGCAACAAAAAATAATGGGGCATGGCCTTTGTGGTGGCGTGGAGATTTCTTTCCATGGAGAGAATTTTGAGATTTTGAAACTCTTTCAAAATTTTCTAGTTTGACCAATGCAAACCATTTTCCAAAAGCACCAAGAAAGGGGTATGGGACTTCTTATTGGCATGAGAAATCTCATGCCAATATGAGGAAATAATTGGCATGGGGTTTGGGATGCTAGGTGCAAGGAAAGAGGGAGAATCCCGATTTAACTGGGACTTCTCTAATTTGACTAGGTCAAATCTATTTTAAATCCAATTGAACTAGAATTAGTGCAACCTAATTAAGGATGATCCTAGTCCAACTAGAAACCCAATTAAATCAAATTAAATTATATTAAAATCTGATTTAAATCCTAATCCTAATTAAAAATTAGGTGCACTCAAGTCCTAATTAAATAGAAAATCAATCTTCCTTATAATTGACTTATCTTATAAACTAATTAAACTTAATCTAATTAAGTCCAAATCAATTCTAATTGAATCTAATTTAATTAGACTCGATCTTAACCTAGTTGCTCAATCAAATTGAGCCAATTAGCAATTCAATTTCTAATAGATCCTCCTATAATACTTGCATTTGATCGATCATCAATCGCATTGATGATTCGATCCTGGAATGATCCTTAATCGTTGATCAACCATCCGATCAAGTAGAAAATCTCTTATTTGTATGATTTTATAGGTTCGAATATAAGCCGATAGAATATGAATCAATTTCTGTATCAATCAAAATAATCATCTAGCTATGGTACCCGACATCTAGATAGGTCGAATGTATGTAAAGCAATATTCCTAGAACCCTAGCCTATGATTATCGTATAATTCATCCCTTTAATCCTTAATGCTCAGGATGACTACGAGTTTGCTATCAACACATAAAATAATTCATCCATATTATATTTCAAAATTTGCAAATCTCGTGACTCTTCATGAGGATTATCTAGGCCTAGGTTTTGCTAAATTAAAATACAGCGAGATATTCGCTCCTAAAATTAATCAGAAATGGTCAATTTCATGTTGAGTTACACACCAACTCTACAAGCACTTGATTGCACTCAGAAACCTTCCATCACTATATTAGAAATATAGGTAGTTCGGCATCAAAGTACAGTGAGTTGCTTGCAAGACACCATGGTGATCTCAGGTCGGAGGGATACTTATACTCATTAGCATTTGCTAGCTGCTCTAGATAGTAAAGTGCTATATTGGTCATGTTTAGTGTAGATGTACTTCTACATCCCATCTGAATGTCATACCAGTATCTTTATACTACTTGATTTTGAGGACAATCAATACATATGACATCTAGTGATCTACACTTAATAAGTTATTATCCTTATTAATAACTTATCATTCGATCATAAACATTGTGAAGAATCATCTGATAAATCTTTTTTTATCGATTGAGTATGGTTCTAAGGACTTCATCATAATATAGGAGTTCATTTAAGAAAGATAGACTATTGTGAACTTTTGAAGTTATAATTGCAAGCGCATGATGTACAGAGTAGTACGTCCAACGAGTATGGATCGATCCCATGAGGAAATGGTGTTTAAACAATATCTAAACCCCTACTCAGGTGAGGTCCAATAGAAATGATCACAAGTTAATGAAATATAGAAGGAATAAATAATGTAAAAGCCTAAGGTTTTTGAATCCACTAGACCAATGTTTTAGAAAACCTTTTCTACTGATCTCCCTAATGATATCCTCCAAATTTCTTTCTTTGTATCAACCAAGTATGAATTATGAAGAGATTGGAACTCAACTATAACCCATCAAGATTTTACAAGAAAGAAAAGAATAGAATATAAGTATTGTTGAGCCTTCTTTCTTTGCCTTTCTTGCACTGAATCAAACATGAACTATAAAGAGATTGAAACCCAATAATAGTTTATTAAGTTCCTTGGCAAGAATTTAGAAAGAAGGAAGGTCTCCTTTTAAAATTAAGATGAGAGATCCTAAGAGAAGATACTTTTAGTCATGGTCTAGCTTCATCGCCAACCCTAGGGTTTTGCTTAACTAGATATTATTTAGATTAAAATTTAAAAATAAATTTAAAAGTAAAAACTAAATACCTACACTACTAGCTAGAATTCATGTTTCTAATTTTTTAATATATACAAAAATTTAAACTAGCCTAATAGAAAAAATTTAATTGCATAATTTAAATAGCATGAATATAAACTAACCTAATGCTGGAATTAAAATTAAAATAAAAATTTATTGCTAGAAAAATTAAACAATCTTAATGACATACTATTTAACTCCTAAGCCATTGACAGGAGCTTGGAGTTACAAAAGAAATAAACTAAATAACTCTAGCTTTCTCTCTTTCTGAAGGACAAGAAGAAGGAAGTAGATGGGTTGGAAAATACTTCTCAAAAAAAAAATCACTTTCTCTCCTCCATTTTTCCCCCCAGAGCGAATAGTTATTATTTTTTTATAGGCGAAGGAGAGCGCGTCGTCCCCACGTAAAAATAGAGTTGGTTTTTCATCTCATTCTGCTTCAATGACTTCTATTTTCTTAGAGCTATCCACTGGATTGTTGCATCGCACCCACATCTGTTATCTCAGAGTTATCCATAACTTTCTTCTTTTGGATAACTCAAGCACCCGACAATCAAATAGAAGGAAGGTGGCTACGCTGTTAGGAGACAATCCGTCTGGACATGAGGATAGGGTGGCACGGCTAGGCTGAAGAGAGGGGTCCGTAGCATAGGGGAGGATGACTGTGGTGGTACGGTGGCATGGAGGAAGATCGGGTAGTTCATGGGAGGTGGTTTCGATGAGCGTCGACTCCATGTGAACGACGACGATGAAGGATCTTGGACTGGAATGGTGCATTCCAGTATAAAATCCGCCAATATCTGGGCCTTGATCGATGGCCTGGGCCAGTAGTTGATGTCGAACTCTATGAGTTCGATAGCCCATTTTGTGATTCTTTCGAAAGCATCCGCTCGGTGGAGGACCGTCTTTATTGGTTGGTCCGTGAAGACCGTTATGGTGTGCTCCTGAAAGTAAGATCGGAGCCTCCTGGCAGCAATTAGAAGACAGTAAATTAGCTTTTCTAACCTTGAGTACCTGATTTCCGCATCCCTCAGGACCCGGCTCACGTAGTAGACTGGTCGTTGCGTTTTTGCTTCTTCCCTGACCAGGACTGTCGCTAGGGCCACCAGGGAGACAGTCAGGTACAGGAACAATTCTTCTCCGGATTCGGGCTTTGCCAGCAGTGGGGGAGAGCCGAGGTAGTTTTTAAGCTCTTCGAATGCCTGCTGGCACTCCGTCGTCCAGCAGAAGTCCTTTGGTCGCCTGACAACCTGGAAGAAAGGCATGCATCATTCGGCCGACCTTGAGACGAAGCGATTTAGGGATGCCACCTTTCCGGTCAGGCGCTGAATTTTTTTGATTGTCTTTGGAACAGTCATCTCCCGAATAGCTCGGATCTTCTCAGGGTTTGCCTCGATTCCGTGCCTCGACACCATGAACTTCAGAAATTTTTCGGAGGTCACACCAAAGGCGCACTTGGTCGGATTTAGCCTCATCTTATGCTTTCTGAGTGCGCCGAAGGTTTCTTCAAGGTCGGCCAGGTGGTCTGTCGAAGCTCGGCTTTTGACGAGCATATCGTCCATGTACACTTCCATGTTGCGGTCGATCTGCTCTTTGAAGACCTTATTAACCAAACGCTGGTAGGTTGCCCCTGCATTTTTTAGTCCAAAAGGCATGACCCTTTAGCAATAAAGGCCACGGTCAGTAATGAAGGCGGTCTTCTCTTCGTCCTCGGGCGCCATCCGTATCTGGTTGTAACCAGAAAAAGCGTCTAGGAAGGTGAGGAGCTCATGGCCCGAGGTTGCGTCTACCAGCTGGTCGATCCTGGGCAGGGGTAGCTATCTTTCGGGCAAGCCTTATTCAATTTCTTGAAGTCGACGCACATCCTCCACTTGTTATTTGCCTTCTTGACGAGAACCACGTTCGAGACCCAGGTCGGATAATTAACTTCTCGGATGAGTCCGGCTTGGAGGAGTTTGTCTACTTCTTCTGCGATCACTTTCTGCCTTTTCGGGGTGTGGTGGCGCATCTTTTCTCTTATCGGACGATGCATTGGATCGACAGCCAGCTGATGTTCCATGACCTTGGCGTCAATCCCCGGCATGTCCGCTGGGGTCCAGGCAAAGACGTCCGCGTTTCTTCTGAGAAAGATGACGAGTTGCTCCCGAACTTCGTCCGTCAAGCTGGAGCCGATCTGCACCGCATGCTCCGAGTTTCCGTCATTCAAGGGCACAAAGATGAGGTCTTCCATAGGTTCGCCCCGCTCCTCAGTGAGGTCATCGCGGACGTCTAGTCCGTCAACAGGATAAGGGTCGGGCCGATCCCCCTTATGCAGGGCGATTGAGTAGCAGTGCCTTGCCAGAGCCTGGTCTCCTCTGACTTCTCCGACCCCGTGACTCGTCGGAAACTTCATCTTCAAATAATAGGTTGACACCACCGCCCGAAGAGCATTTAGATCAGGTCGGCCGAGGATCGCATTATAGGTGGACGGGGTCCTTACGACTAGGAAGTCGACCTGTGCTTTGGCCAATTTTGGGTGTTGCCCTGCCGTCACAACCAAAGTTATTGTGCCTTCAACTGGTACAGCGTTACCAGCGAACTCTATCAGCGGGCAATTCATAGGCCCCAAACAGTCGTCGGGTAATGACATTTTTGAGAAGGCGTCGTAGAATAATACGTCAGCTGAGCTTCCATTATCCACCAAAATGCGGCGTACATCGTAATCGGCAATGTTCAAAGAAATTACAACCGCGTCATTATGCGGAAATTGAATCTCCTGGCCATCTGCCTTGGTGAAGGTCACAGGCTCCTTGGTCCTCCGCCTCTTTGTTGGTCCCTCGGATCCGTCAGCCTCCCCCTGATGAAGTCCTCCCGAGATAGTGTTGTTGGTCCCTCGGATCCGTCAGCCTCCCCCTGATGAAGTCCTCCCGAGATAGTGTTGATGACGCCAAGAGGTGGCCGATCTTTCTGCTGGTTTTCCTCACTTGGCGGTAACTCTCTCGACCGATCTTCTCGCCCTTCAGTTCGTCTTTGCAGAAATTGGCTAAGCCTTCCTCGTCTGACGAGCTCTTCGATCTCGTCCTGGAGTTGGATGCATTCCTCAGTGTCGTGATCGTGGTCACGATGGTAGAGACAGAACTTGTTGGGATTGCGTTTGCTGGGATGGGAACGCATTCTCTCCGATCTCGGAAGTCGTTCCTTGATCTCCATCAGCACTTGGGCCTTCGGGGCATTGAGAGAGGCGTAATTGTGAAATCGCCGTCGGGGAGAACTTCGGCGCTGAGGGGAACCTCGGCGTGCCCTTCCGTCAGGGGTTCCCTGCCTCCGAGCTCGAGGGGGAGTTCGGGCTCGCCCGCGACTCGGGGGAGTCCGGGAACATGGCCGATTCGCCAAAGGCTGAGCTTCAGTCTGCTTCCTTTCTTCGGCAGATCTGTCTAGCCCGTCGATTCGCCGCTTGCCGCCGACCTCGTCGTCCTTAGCCTCGAAGGCCTCCTCTGCCCGGGCATAACTTTCGGTCCGAGCCAGCATGTCGGCAAAGTTCCTGGGATACTTCTTTTCCAGGGAGAATAATAGATCGTTCTTCTGAAGGCCGGCTTTGAGAGCGGCCATGGCGACTGACTGGTCCAGGTCCCGGACCTCTAGTGCAGCAGTATTAAACCGGGTAATGTAAGCCCGGATGGATTCCCCCTCCTGTCTGATGGCCATTAGGGAATCCGAACTTCGGCATGGATGTCGACTACTGACGAAGTGGGCTGCGAATTGTTGACTCATTTGGTTAAACGACAGGATGGTACTCGGCTTGAGTGACGAGTACCAGTGGCTCCTTTAAGGGTAGAGGGGAAAGCCCGGCACAATATGGCGTCTGGCGCGCCATGGAGCAGCATCGTCGTCCGGAAGGCTTCCAAGTGGTCGACTGGGTCGGTGGTCCCATCATAGCTCTCGAACTGCGGGAGCTTGAAGTTCGGCGGGATCGGTTCCTGCATGATTTTCTGCAAAAAATGGAGGGTCGGTTCGGACCTCATTACCGTATGAGGAAGGAGCATGACAGGAGTTCTTCGATTCGTCGGCTCATTTCTAAGAGCCTTTGATCCAGAAGATCTTCGCGATCTCTGATCTCCAAGGTCTTCCTGCTGAATGAGTGCAAAGCTTCACCCTGGGACGAGCTGCGGTCCGAACAAGGGCTCTCCTTCCGTTGCCTTCCTTTTTCGAGGATTGGAGGTCGAGTAGCCCATGTCGATTGCCTCTGGACTGGACCACACGGCTCTGAAGAATCCTGCGCCGGTTGAACTGGTATGGCGGCCTGCTGGTGCATGGCCTGCACCGCCTGAACTGCCTCAGTGAGGCCACGAATCTACTGGACGAGCAGGTTGAACTGCTCAGCGTCTACCGCGGCTACAGACTGATCCTGGACCGCTGGGGCTGGAGCGGTAGCGGACGGACTCGAACGGGATCGGGCCGCGGAGGTTGCCGATCGCCGGGCCGCAGAATGAGCCTGGGTCACCGGGGCTGGAGCAGGAGCGGACGGACTCGAACAGGATCGGGCTGCGGAGGCCGCCGATCGCCGGGTGGAGGCTCTCCTGGGGGGTATCTTTTCTCTTTGGAAAGGAATTTGAATTAAGAGGAAGAGAGATTTCTCGAGCACTCCTTTAAGAACAAAGGAACTCCGGCTTCCTTTAAGAGAGGAATCTTTGCCGGTAGCCCTCCTTCTAGCGCCAATCTATTGACGCAGAAATTGGTCGTCGCCAAAATTCGCTGGAGTGGAGGCAGATGGGGTTGCCGCCGGGGACATGCAAAACAAAGTCCCATCCGGAGCCGATGGGGGGTGGCTCCGGTAGGACCCTTCCGACGATCAAGTCAGCTTCAGTCAACAGGAATGGAGTGCTCGGTAGAGTTTAGAGGAGGAGAAAAGGGTTTTCAGAACCTGGCGTAAGTGTATCCGGAGGGTCCTTTTTATAGAGGGATCTTGTTGTAACCGCCTTGATTAATGATTGTCGTAACTATCCTGATTAATACCGATCGTTATTGTCGATCGTTAT